>DWLS01000540.1:0-29169 GCA_018246255.1 Pachliopta kotzebuea
CCTGGGTGGGCCCGGAGGGGTGTGTGGGACTCGGCCTGGGCGGCCCCTACACACTAAACCTACCGCGAAAGCCATCAACCGTTATGAATGGGATGCCCCGGATCTGTCAGCGACAGGGCAGAATATCCACTTTTAAAAAAAGGTATTATGTAACTAATTTCCGTATTTACATATCTATTTATAGATTTTACTACTTAAACAATAATACCTAATTAAACTTTCTTCTTTAACAAGTGAATGGAATGTGGCTATGATTTTAAGGAAGAGTTCAATGCGTTTTCTTGATTAGAACATACTTTAAATATATGTCTGTATATAAAGTAGTTGTGTAGTATATGTAAATGTAAACAGCCGCGTCCTTGTAAACATAAGACATTATATTTAATCTGTGTATTGATCGCGGCGGTTGATCTTTCCGCGTATATACGTTGCAGTCCACAGCTACCGGGTGTTCAGTGAAATCAATCCGCACTGGTAACTACTGATACTGAAGTATACAGCTGGAAGATATATTCAGATGACTCATTGTTGACCTTGCGAATAAATTATAGCTAATAGACATTAAAATCTCAATATAGTCTGTGGAATATAACAGAACTTATTGGCTTTTAAAGTTTCCGCAGACCATCCAAAATATAAGAGAGTAACAAACGCATTTCTTTCTTAACACAAATACAACTGCGGAATAAGTTAAAAGATCTTTTTCTTCATCAGCTGATGGACATCCACTGCTGGACATAGGACTTTTCTAATAATGGGAGGAATTTGGGCCGTTTCCCACCACACTGGTCCAATGGGGGTTGCTTAAAACCAGAGCCTAGTCTGTTAATTAGCTGCACTGCGAGCTCTTGAGGTTGCTTTGGATCCCGTGAGTTGTTGTGTGACCTCTACACCCCTCTTACTACGTTGGTTATTAATTAGCTCTCCATTAAAAGAGACCTGCTCACTAAATTTGATTTAATCATGAACGTTTGAATTATTATCAAGTGAATATATTACAGAACTCGGTGCTTTATTTATCTGGTTGCTTGTTATATTATCTCAAAATTTAGTAAGGATAAGGTTAACAACCAGATCTAAAGTATAATGTTTGGTTTCCCTATCATCATACTAGAAGGAAACTTAGTGGGGAAGTCACAAAACGATTGCTTAGCGGAACTAAGATTTTATTAGTCGATACTGGATTATAGTGGACTACCCCGATATTGCAAATTTTACCACCGCAATTCTGAATATTGCTGTTTTCCTGTATGGAGGGTGTATACTAATGAAATTACTGGAGTAACTTAACACTCAAGGTGATGAAAGCAATGTGATGGTATACACCATCTTAACCAGAACCACGTTATGGCGATCATAATCAGGTGAACACCTTGCTGGAGTCGTCGGCTTGTCGATTAAAATAAATCTCTCGACCTATTACAACCTTCTTGTAGTTTGGAGTTATCAACTTAAGATGGGGGTATTCTCAGCGAATATGTTTTACCACCTTCTAGCCCATAGTTATTCAACATGAATAGTAAGTTAATTACTAATAAAAATAATGAAAACTCGGTTTTTGGTTTATGCAAATCGTGAAGCAGTTCTCTGCGTCCAGATGTTGAATAGATAAACAGTTTGCGCTTAATTATCGATATAAAAAAACTTGCTCAGTTGGAAGACGGAGCCTTGGGGAGACAATCGGTGCCGTGCCGAGCTGACCTCCCGCATAATCACGCGCTCTGTCACCGGATAATTAGCTAACAATTAAAGAACATTCAACTGTGAGCATCAAGATGGACAACTTAAACAATATTCTATCAGGATGAAAGTCGCAGCATATTTATTAAATATTGCAAAACTCGTAGAAGAGGTAATAAAGAAAAACAAGACAAGTCCTTAAAATAGACAAATAAGTAAGAAACAAAACATAAACAAGAACTAAATTGAAACAGATGTAAAGATAAAGATAAGAAAATCTATGAGAAATAATAATAATGAAAAAATGCGACGCATTTGGTCTTCGTGGCGATACATGAAAGAGAAGATAAATATACATGTAAGAAGAGGAATGAAAGATACTGAAGTATGAAAGAAGTATAAAATTAGAGGAAATGAAAAAGAATTAGAGAATATCAGAAAGACAGTAGAAAGAAAAAATAAACCCTTACTCAAAACACGAAGGACAATGCTAAAAAACTTGAAGTTGATTTAGTCGACGTATAAACTGTTGTAGAGCTGGAGAAGGATGCTTCGTATATGATGGATCGCCAGAGAAACGAAAATGCCGATCTTGGAACAACTGCACATTGGCACAAAGTTCTCGACTATTTCTTACCAGAAGATTCTTGGTTATTTACGTAATATTCTTCACCGTCCACTCGATACTTTATCCACTACTGGATATATGCCATCTTCAATAGTGAGGAGATTATGGCCGTCTCCCAACGCTGGCTCAATGTGGGTAGGTTGGGAGACAGAGCCTCGTTTGATGACTAGCAGGCTGCACTATGAGCATGTGAAGTAGGCTTTGCTCCCGTGAGTTATTTTGTGATCCGATAACTTAGATAAAATTATGGTTGTGGCCAATGTGAATGAGAAAAGACCACGTGATCCATCACCTAGTTGCTGGTTTGACCAGGTAAAGTCGCTCGCAGAACTTCTTGCCTCCGTCATTAGGCAAGCAGAAGTCTAGACTGTATAGAAGAGAGTAGTCAACATCACAATAAAGGCATTGCAGTGAGGACACCACCTTCAGTAATGAAGACATTGTTACATGAAAAAAATCTTTTATTTATGAAGAACTATTTTCTAAGCTTCTTACTAAAGAATCCTTAAGTTTTAAGAGGTTTGTAGTTGAAGGCATAAATATTTAAGATGATGATGGAGGTGTGTAAAAAGTCGTGATAGCTTAGTGATTTGAACGTCGGTTTCCCAGTCCCATGGTACCGGGTTCCAATTCGGCCTGCACTAATGAATTGTTCAATTTATATGCAGTTAGTATAACACTTGCTAATATCACGTGCTCTGACGGTGAAGGACATGAGGAAACCTACATATTTATGTGATGACCATTCATCGGACTGGTATGTGGAATGGAAAAGGCAATGCCAACACCACTACATTATAACTGACAATAAATTCGTATGGTTTAGTATACATGATGACCACGACCCTCAATCATGAAGGAATAGGCTTAGAAGAAGACGAGAGTTATACGTATGAAAAATATAAATGAGGGCGATAATCCCTTACAGTAGATATGCTTGCAACTGTCAATCTGTTGAATTCAGGATATCAACACACCAGCGATTTTACTGAGCTACTGAGAATAATTTTAGGGAATAGTGATAGTTTATATTTTCTATCTTACTTCATTAAAAACGCTGTTGCAAACTTTTTGTATTCAATAACTAAGACAAACCGTATCGATAGTTGCAGTAACTCTTATTCCTGCTGTTACAGCATTATTCTAACTACTGTGTTCGTATTTAAAGGATGCTGTATTCTATTGAAATTACTGGGGTAACAAGATTAAGCAGCTTTCATCTCAAAGCAACGCAATATGGTTCTGTCTATACCTATCTAACCAGCATCAAGTTCATCAGATGAATGTCTTTCTCGTCTTGTCTTATAAAATTTAAAAAAGACTTTACTCCTATTTCCGAGTGACCTATCAGTTCTCTGGTAGCTCAGTATAATAATATTTATAAATAATAGTGACCTCCACCAGCTCGCCTCGGATTTTCCATCTTACATAATTAAGTATTGTTAATTTCACTGTGTAAATAACACTAACGAAGCCGCATCACTTTATTAAGGAAGAAGAAAAAAACACGAAATCGTATTTGTATCGGTAGTTATCAACATTGATATATTTCTAGTAATTTACATAAGTAAAACTTGTTATTTTATGCTTACTTAACTTATTATTCTTTCGCCAAACTCTGAGCCCGTCTTTTAACAACTAAGTTTACTGCAAAATAAACTGAACCTGTGAAAGTCTTTTAAGAAAACATTTCAGCCTTTCTATTGAACTTGAATTGCAAAACCTTTTCACTATACAATACATCTTCAAACATGCTATAGGAAGAGAAGATAATGTATGAAGAATAAAGTATAGAAAAATTTAAATTGAAGAAAGAAAGGACGAAAACAGAAAAGAAAAAGAAAATGTAATAGATATTTAGTAAAGATGCGACGAATTTGGTATGAATATGATAAGGTATGTTAAGAGAACGAAAGATAAAGAAATGTAGAATTAAAGAATAGAGATGGAAACAAAATGGGAATAATAGACCCTTACCCAAAACACGAAGAAGAATTTTATTAAAATGAAAACATGCCATACGGATACGTTCATTATTGTAATGTAATGGCAGTATGCTGGCAATTCAATAATAACGTACAATTCGATTGGCATCGGCCAGTCACGCAGGATGTGCCGCCGCAGCGCGCACGCCGCCGCTTATAATTAGAAACGAATGGCCGAAGATATTAATGGGGTCCATTAAATCATATTTATTTTAATGTATTAGACAAAAACACAAATTAATAAACCGAAAAGTATGTCATCATCATCATTAACTGTTGGCGATAGTCCTCCCCCAATACTGAAGGAATTAGGGCCGTCTCCCGCCACGTTGGCTCTGAGCCTCGTTTGTTTATTAGCAGAAAACACCAGCAGGTCAACTTGACCTGGGTCCCGTGAGTTGTTGTGTAAGATTCCTTACATATCAACGTATGCAGTATAAACAGCATTTCACTAGAAGAACAGAAAAGAACTTAACTGTAGGATAATGTGAAAGCAAAATCACAGACGTCTATTTAAAAAGCGGCTTATGAATACAGAAGGAAATCCCAGACTCTCCTGTGTCATGAATCATCTAATTTTGTTTTGTCTCGAAGGGAATCTTCAAATATTCAAAGATACCCTGCTTTTGATGAGAGAAGTCAGGGTTATCTGGGATTTATACCCATTAAAACCCCTTCGATAGTCATCCTCCGATCTCCTACGGGACTCAACGGTGCCTCGCTGCTCTGTTAAGCATACCCTAGGGAGAATTGTTCTCTTTCCAAGCATCCACAGTATGCTGCGATAGTATACGAGACCACTTCATACTTGTCGTCCGCCCCGGTCTCACTCAATGAACAGTGAAAGCCCCCACCCTCAAAGCTCAAACCCTTTCAGTTGCCTTTTACGATAGGAAGGGTTATCTTAGATCCTATTCTTGATAGCCTGAGACTATAAGCCACCTCAAAGTCGGAATTTTAAGTAATACAGCTTTACCTTCCATTTGCGAGTGAATGTCAACAAATAGTAGAATATAATACTTATTTATATTGAATGGTATAAACCAAGATTGTCCTCACAGAACTTGTCTTATTGTATCATATGGGAATTGGCTAATATAACAATAAATCCTACGATTCTAATAATCATCTACGACAAGCTAGAATCCTATAAGACAGTAAAAGTCAAAATTTGGTACTAGTAAATACTTTGTTAATACAAACACTTTACTGTTTCAAAGTATAACACAAGCGGATATTACGTTTGCATGTATATTAGTCACAATATGTGAATAAATTAATATAGCAATTAAATATGTATAATATACATTAAACTTTTATAATGAAGGAATCTGACCTCTGGCACTGTTCATTCGGAGTTTTAATAATAACACTCAAATCGCAAGTTTTGCAAAAAATAAAAGACGTAGAAGTAATTTGTTGTTAAATAATAAAAAGACATTTATCATCGCGTGCATACTAATCAGTAGGAGCCGGTTATTTATAGATGCAGATACTCTCCGCTAAATGAAAAACGTTTAGAAACATGAAGCCATAAACAATGATTCTTGAAAAGTATAGATTGTCCAAAGTATTAGGAAAAGAATAGATATACAAATAAGATTGAACAAGATAAGTAAAGAAAATATAAATGAAAATATGAAATCAAATAATAAGGAAATGTTAAAATTTATGGAGAATATTACAGAGGATGCTGTTAGAAGAAATAAAATTGATTAGGTAACAAATTGTTATAGGATCTTATGACTGGCTATTTCAGAAAGGGAAAGTGTATATATACATCATACATCAATCATTAAGTAAAATGCATAGGTTTTATAACGACAGTCATAGTAATTATTACTAAAGAAAATAGCTATATTATTGGTAAATAATAACCCCGACAATAGTCTGAACAATAAAACCAAGAATATCAAAATTTAAAAATAGTAATTCTGGTGAGGTGGTGGTGAAAAAGTAGACAAACTTACTGACTTACTTTGTGTCTCCAGCCAATCTGTGGCTAGTAATATTCTTGTGTACCGTCTATCAACATAAAATTCGTAGAATGTATTATCTGTATCCATCTTCTGTGTCCATTCTGCTGTTCTTCTGGGAAGTAGTCTCATCCATCGCCCTCATATGTTGACATCCTTAACACAGCAAAGGTAGTAGATTTAAATTGAAAAGGTAGTAACTGACGAGGTATTTAAAAACCCGCCAACCACACAGAGAAATTGAATTAGGGACCTGAAAGGCAAGTGGATAGTATCTACAGCTCTTAAGCAGTCAAACTACATATATATTGTTAAATATGCGTTATATTACAATTTACTAGACAACAGTAAGTTACGTGAGCGCGTGTCGTTTTGTTTATCTCATCACAGAAACCGAGCGCGGCGCATGCACGTAACTCGTGTCATACAAGTTAAGTTTCCTTCATCACTTCGTTCATCGCGATGATAACTTAACAAAAACTAAGAATATAACTTAAAGTGATAATTTTTAACTCAAAAATTGATCTATATCAGCAGTATATTTTTTTACTGCTGTTAATTCTCGCTCGCAGATGATCAGCAGCTCCTATCGCAGCTGTCAAACAGTACTGTTCCGATTTGAAGAGACTATATGCTAGTGAAATTACTAGGGTAATGAGGCTTAATAACTAACTTCTCAAGGCGAAGAGCGCAATGTGGTGCCGTATTATGTAAAATGGTATATCTTAACTAGCGCTGCATTGTTATAGGCAAGTGTATCACTTACTATTCTATTAGCTATTAAATTTAAGGTTATCTTTTTAATACTAATTGCACTATATTATAAGAAATTTGTAACATTCTGTTAACTTACTTCATTAAAAAATATGAAAATTCGGTCATTTTTATACTTTTTAATGAAAATAATGGGCATACGTTGGTGTTAAGTTACTCGATTTTCAATGAAAAATCTCCGTTTTACTATTGACATTAATTAATTGTCTCATGCTCTTAGTTATTATTATACATTTTATATTAATAATGCATATTCACACGTAGCAAAGGCCGTGTTATGTTGAAGAATTAAGTTAATTAAGTGAAGGTTGCGAGATCAAGTTCAGATTATGTATTCTAGTTCAAGGAACGGAACGGATCCACGTCGCGCTCCTCTTATACTTTGTTAATTGCATTATTTCGTAATTATATACATATAATTGATCATTTAAAAAAAATTATTAAATTATGTTGTATATTTTAAGGAAACGGACACAAAAGTCCACGGTTCGATTCCGTTGCATCACTTTTGTTATTGATGTGTAAATGGTGAGAGATTATTTGTCTATTTACATCATATGAGATTGAGGTTCAAGAAATACTTTAGTCGTTGATCAAAGAGCAGCTTAATTAAAAAAAAATATGTATGGGGCTGTTCGAAGGTTTCAGAAGTAGCTGATGCTGTTTCGCTGCTGTATGTATCAACATCAACATGTTTACAACAAGATAATTTAAGATGAACTTGTTTCAAACCTTCCGCGCGTGCAGTACGTGAGATAAGTTGCGGCGCTACGTTTGAAGCGCAATTAGTTTCCTACTTGAATGACTTAATAATGGAGGTTTGCAGGTTAAATTGAGTTGCAAGTGTCGCGGACGCGAAGGTCTTTCATGCTTCCCACTCCAGGAAGTGACGCAGATGTCAGATACGGCACATTAGCCGTCCTCGTTGATGCCGCTTATTAGAGCGCTATTACGATATATGACAACATTTTCAACAATTTCAATCCAATTTGAAAATTAGACTGTTTGAAGTAAGTAAAGAAACGCTGGCTAACGTAAGGAATCATCCTACACAACATCTCACAGGACCCAAGCCAGTCATTAGAACGAAGTGACTGGAGATGGCCCAAATCCACCCACTAGAAGGAGAGGCATGTGTCCAGTAGAAGACGTCTATAGCTGATGAAATGAAGAGAAACGCTCCGTTTATACTTTTTTATTACATTACATATTTCTAATACCATGGCGATTACACGAGAGACCTAACACGAATCTAAGAAAAGGTTTAACAAAGTTTAAAGCCCTTTAACCTTACGTTTTCCAAATCATCTTTCTTATTGGATCTTAAATTGAACTTTTAAAATGTAATAGCAGGATGTAGTTTAGTTGAAAACGAACTCGTCAAGTTTCATAATATTATGGCACAGTTTGCAACGGTCCAACGTCGCAGTGGACACCACCGGCACCAGCTCGGCTTAATATTTGCTAAACAGAATATCCCATTGTCTATTCAATACTGTCTCTTTTAATTTTATACATTACATAATTAACAATCAATTGATTTATAACATGAAACACTGCTTGGAGATCTGACTGCGCGAGTTAAAATCCGTTCATAGTAATATGTTTCCATTGCCGGAGACCGTTGTGTGTTCTTCTACTTGTACCAAACAGTACTGCACAAACATTAATGTGTTCTGGTTTGAAGGTTAGCTAATATAATTACAAGGGTAACACTTAACAACTAAAATCTCAGGGCAACGCACATCTCTTAGCATCAGGTCAACGCCTTGCTCGTCTCCTCGCCTAATCAAATAAAAAAAAATCCTGTAAGCCGTATCCTTTTACTGACTTTGTTTCACAGTGATGGTGCTGACAGCTGCGGCGCATTCGATATGGCGGCTAGCCGTCAGATCCGGCTGCTGCTTTGGAAGGACTACCTCGTTAGGAAGAGAAACCCGGTAGGTATTGAAGCAGATGGTCAGTTTTACGACATACTCATCCTCAATAGAAACATATTTAATTAACGCACATAATCTTCGCAGATAACGTTGGCCGGCGTGCTGTGGGCGACCGCAGTCGTATTCAGCCTGTACATAGTTAGAATAAATGTGGATAATCAAGATTTTCCTACTTGTGAGTATTGTTAATTTCTACCAGGTTCAACAATTTGATTTTATTCACGGGGAAACTTAACTTTGGATTGTTCATCCTGAAATTTCCGAGATTAAGCCGCAGTATAACCTTTCTGGCAAACAGCGACATGCTATTTTTTTTCGGTGAAGTTGGTGCTTTCTGCCACTATTATGGCCGCAAAAGCTTCATCGGACCCTGAGCTCGCGGATCCGGACTCCGTGAACTGAAATATATATAAATTATGTAATATAAGCGAGAGGAGAGAGACGAGGGAAGAGGATTTGGGGAAGGAGGAAGAAGTGGGAAGAGAAAGGGGAAGATGATAAAATAGATACTTATATATATAAGTATCTATGATCATTAATTGTATAATTACCGACATGATTCTTACGTTTAATAATCTAAGGGCGAAACAGAATACAAACTAAGATAGGTCATAAAACCAGAATAACCACTTTAATATTTCGGTTATATTACAAAATTCATTTCCAATAATAATTTCCTTTTGTATTTTATTGAACTTGTACAGGTCAGTTCCCCGCTCGCGCGTTGCCCAGCGCTGGAGTAATGACTTTCCTGCAATCGTTCATCTGCAGCGTCAACAACGAATGCTCACCGATGGATGAATTTGAAGAGATACCCTTATACAAGAACGCCAAGTAAGTTTCATATCAAAAATCCATTTGAGCCATAGTTGTGGTCTTCAATTTTGTAACACACGCTGCACGGAGCAATTCTCATTCAGTATTCTTCTAAAGAAATAAATCATAGTATCCGTTTTTAATATAAGATAGTAGTCTTTTCACTTAATCTTTATCTTCATTTACACAAAATTTTAAAAAAATTTGTTCACATATTCTGGGTACTCTTCGGAATCTATAGAAGCTGTTTTGATAGAGCGTTCATTTTTATATATTTGAAATGTGTTAGGTATAAGTAAGAGTTTTTTTCTTATATACTATAAATCGTTTATCAGGCTGACCAAATTAAAAAATCAACTGTCATCTCTCTTCTCCAACTCTTCGTTGTTGGAAACTGCTGGGAGCGTGCCGCCCGCACTCAGGCTGCTGGCCACCCTGTCGGATGTGGCGGATGTGCCGGACTTCGTGTACATAGCAAGTAAGTGGTATATGCAAAACAAATAGGTATGTTTCCCTTCCAGTTAACTGCAATCTCGCACTTCACCACAGCATCTCACAGCATATCGTCTTTCTATGATAAAGAAATTCAAACTAGAAATTCATTTTTTAGAAAACGGCCTGCACGTGAAAGAACTATTCAGAAACTCGGACAGAGTGAAGCGTTATTTAGCAAAGGAGTTGAACATGGTCGAGACTGTCGCCAATAGTTTGCTGGACTCCGAACTAAATTTTGAAGGTGTAAGTAGACCACATACAATTATTGATTATTTTTAGATCGCGAGAGCAATTTAATTCTTAAACATGCACTAAATATTGGACTCTCTTAATATTATCAGTTACATTGGCTAAATAATCAAGTACTGTGGATGTATATCCTGTACAAGATTTGGAAAGATGTACTATAGTAATTCCTAAAATGTGACTTTTACTATAAGATCTTAACAATCGCCTGTTAATTTGTAGAAGTATAGAAAATCACAAGCCCTTTTCAACAGTTTATTAACGTTAGTACGTTTCCGTGGCCACCTGATCTAAAGTTTAGCTGTTGTTACGGTTTTTTCATACTCGTATACCCTTATTTTCTAAATGTCCAAACTTTAAACCTCAGAATATATCTTCTCTATTTTACCGATTTGTTTGTACATTAAAAGTATTAAACTATAATTACAGCTGCTGCAAGGAAATTTAGATAGATGTAAACCAGAATCAATAATTAAAACATTTAAAATTGCTAATACAAACGATTTGAATAAGCTCGTGGAGAAAATCTGTCCACTTTCATCGACGGATGTTCAGAAGTTGTTAATAGACGTGCTGCTGGAACTGGATTTGGGGAAGTACATGCAAATGGTATGTTCAATATCTATTTAACGAAACACAATGACAATTATTGATATTATTTAGGTTAAATGTAATGCTTTTACTATTACTACTACAATAGTAATTTATAGAATGTTGATACATCACATAGATATTTATCTACATATTATTAAACAATTTGTTTGCGTAGGTACTGTTCCAACAATTTCGCTGCAGACTCATTTTATAAACTTTAATCACAGTGTAATGTTTCAACAGCTGGGCAATATGTACTACAAGTTGTCGAAAGATGACAGGTTAACAGGTTTGGGGAAGATGATTGGTGCTGCCTTGCATATGATGTCCATCCAAAGCTTCCTACCGCCGGAAATGACGGAAATTTTATATGGCGAGACCCCGGAGTTCAGCTACGTTCAATTAGACGTGTTAGTATGGTTGCAAATATCATTGTGCGCTTGTAGTGATTCTATGTAAACCATTAATCACCAGGTGTACTTCATAAACATTATTTAATAACTTTAAAAATTTCTGTCATCATTCACTTAATAATAAATTACTTATTCACCTATCACTACGAATATTGTTAGGGTAATAATTACCACATTGTTTCTTTAATACACAAATGCTCGTTATTTAGTTTCCTCATTTTGATATTGAAAGTAATGTGTTTAAAATTCTAATCCTTTTTAAGGCTTTATTAAAACTACTCTTTTTTTCCAGTATATCAAACTTACTAGACTACTTTGAACCGAATTTTGGCGACACGCAGTCGTACAAATCTTTTAAGGATTACGCCAACATCGGATCCGTAGTAGTTCAGTATTTAAATAGATTTCTAGAAAAACAAAGAAAGCAATCCCAGAACGAAATAACTAGTCCGTCAAATGATGATAGTAACAAATTAAATTTAAGAAGTACCTTAAAGGGCGTGTCTAATGTATTTTCTAACGCTATTGAAGCTTTTGATGATTTTGCGGAAGACAAATCTTCTGTTGATGCGTTCAATGCATTCGACGTGTAAGTATTCAACATTTCTCTATTAACTGTTAGAGGATATATTTTTACCTGATTTGAAATGAAAACGCGGTGAGCTTCACTAGTTGTTTCTCTGATATTGACTAGTTGTTTCTAAGATTCGCAAAGAAGTAATCTCATAAAGTATAGGAGTTACCAGCTAAAGTAGAAATCATATTTAAGCAAAGGAAGCGGAGGATGCGCAGGTGAAGAATTGGCTTAAGCGTTTAAGTCCAACAGTGGACTACATCGAGTGACGATTATTGTTGAATAAACAAATATCATAGTTCTTGGTAACATGTATCTTTGTTCAACTGTTATGTTTTTATTTCTTACATTACAGAATGTCACAGATCTTAAGTTTCATTTTCAAATGGCTGCCCGATAACACCAAACACGACGTCCTATTCTATTCTACGCTAATAACTAAACTGATAGAAGGAGCCGAACGAGTAATTTATATCAATGTTCATTTAGAAAAATTAGTATACAACGTTTCCTTGAGACACCCCAGAGGCATCGAAACGTTGATATCGCTTCCTTTAGATATATTTGAAAAGAGTTTAGATGCTTTGGCCGATCCCGAAAGAGCTCAGGTAATGTTTAATTTGTGGCTGCAATTATTTTCTTCATTTAAAATTTCGATTTTGTCTTATAATTTATTTATTTTATAGCTTCTTACATCGAAGTTAGACGTTCCGGGGGAGATGTTCTGTGATCATAAAAAGTTGCAAAAGTTCTTCGAAATAGACAACGATGAAGCAGTTAAACTGCGCGAGCGCCTGTGCACCGCCGCTTGGAAGGAATATTTGACCGACATGATACGCAGCTTCGGGATCTATGAAGTCAGAAATAATGTGAGTAGATAAATTATTAAGTTTATGATAACACACAATTGAAATTTTTATCGAAAAATCCAAAATTCTTCATATATGGAAAGAATTTTCCCTACTTTCAAATATTGGCTTAACAAATTCAACGCATACATCTATATATTTTTATGTTCAATGACTCTCTTAGTAAATACGGCTGATTCGATTTTAAAGGCTTTTTAACTATAAAAAAAGTGTTTTTAACTATCACTCAGAAAATCTGATTAATTGATTCGGATCAGCAGAGTTTTGTGTTTATCACGGTCACATGATGACATCGCAAGTTTAGTAATATTTGTTTTAATCCATGTATTTACAATAAATTTCTCTTTAGATCAACACAATGGCATCACTATTCATCCAAGAGTCCCTCGGAAAGGACACGGCTTCCCAATTGTACACTCTGGATCGGGATTTCGCGACTCTAAAGAACTTCAGCCGATTCGTGAATGCTATAGAGGAAGCCGAACCGGACGCCGTGAACTGGAATAATGTTTTCGACGTGAACGCGAACTCCGACATCATGACAATGGTTCGAAATAAAAAACACGCGGCCAATGAAATGTTGTAAGTAACTACCATAAATATATTACAATTTTCATAAAGACTTATTAAAACTACACCTATTGTTATATTTAAATATTTATTTTAACAAATCGTACAATAGCTGTCTATAGCCATTATTGCTCAAACAATAAATTAAAGTTTATTATGATTACTACAATGGTAACTTAAAGTTTTCTATATAAATATAACACTAATGACCTCAATGAAGAGTGTCCTTTACTATAGGACCTCTGGAGCACTTTTATATGTTAAAGATGAATAGAAGAAATTATTTATTTTTATTGGCTAAAGTTTTATCTAATTTTCACGTTCGTGGAGACAGGTGTGTTTGTTTACTAATTGTCTTTACTAATCTCCTCTACATTTTTTTTACTTTTTTACAGTTAAATTAATTCTGACCGAAGTTTTGTTTTAAAATAATCCATTGACTTAGCTTAAATCCCGTCTTTTGTTTGACGCAACATAAATATTTAGGTACATTTGCGCGATTGCTGATGTTTTCAGAATTTTGTAGAATATTATTTAATTTTCTCAATTTTCAGAGTAACTGTACACGGGGTGATGGCTAAGGCGGTTGTTAAGCAGAATCCTATTTTGGAATTCAAGATATCACCGTTCTTCATAGAGGCGACGGCGGTTATCGATGCCTTGAACAAAGAGGTAGAGGAAACACCACTAGCGATCGCAGAGGAAGCGAAGAAATTGTACCCAGCAATGTTACGAACCGTGCTCACTACCACTCTTGATGAAGATAAAGTAAGATTTTGACAATACCAAAAAAATTACATGTTTGTTCAATTAGATTTTTGTATTAAAAACATTCTAATCGTGGCGAGCGACGAATGTAATACCTTTCATTACAGCGCACTCCGTGCTCAATGTACCAATTGGCGAACTTGTTAGTAAAGATCAGAAAAAAATTCTGCTCTTTTCCTGGTATTGTTTCCCATGAGTGTCCTTTTGCAATTTTCCAATGGTAGTGTGTCGAGTGTGATATCCTAAACTATCTTCCGCACGGAGAGTAATGTTACGAAAAATTTGTCCCAAATGTTACTTGTAAAAATGTAATTTTTTAGCAAAAGCCGCAAAAAATTTTGCGTTTTTTTTCCAATTGTCTTCTAATCTCCGATGCCGATGAATCTGGTGAATATCTTTGTATTTGGTTTCAGACATACAAGCTGTTGTCGACGTTCAGTCAGGACGCGTTATGTGCCGGGGCCGTGAATGCTTCAAAATATTTAAATTTTCCTTCAGACGTGGACAATGTTGCCGTGACCAATGTCCTGTGTAATCTGACCACTCTTTTCGAAAAGATATTAACTCACGACTCTCATCTGGGTAAAGCTGTAAGTGTATTTTGTTTGTTATGTTGAACCGTTTGCAGATTATCTTATCCTCCCTGTTATCTTATTTATTTCAATGGTTGCGCAAATTAATGCCACTTGATTGCTTAGGTAGCGAACATAACATCTGAAGATCAACAAGCTAAGGGTATTCCATGGACGAAACTCATAACAGATCTGAAGAATCTGTACGCAAAAATGACACAATACTACCCGTACCTATTAGAATATAAAACCTACGGAATGGATGAGAGGACAAGGAAACAAGTTGCAGTTATGATCAGGAAGGTGAAATCATTCTGGTTTAGTCCAAATAATTGGAGCAGGGGAGCTCGTATGAGGTAATTACGATAAACAAACTACAAAGAATGTAGTAGAAAAATAATAAATTTACGGGATAAATGTATTACTGTGATATGTCAGTTTTGCTCTGTTCAGTACACATGTACACGGAAAATAATAATGTCATGATATTTATTCAGAGATCAAAAATTAGATGATACACTAATAAACGCAGCTACTTTGATTTTACTTTAAGTATATACTTATGTAAATGATAACAGGGCTTAAATATATACTCGTATCTACACTAATAAAGTCGTAAGTGGGGTATAAGGGGTCCCATACAAAAACTCACGGGACCCAAACCAACCTTACCTGCTCGTGCAGCCTACTAATCAACAAATGAGGTTTTAGTTCCACGCCAACCCGCATTGAGCAAGCCCTATTACAAGGGGAGGCCTATGTACAGCAGAGACACTAATTGGCTGATAATGATGATGATGATGGTCGTCATCATCAAGTCATAATCAAGGACAAAAACACTGAGCTTTTATATTTTAATTTTTAAAACGAAATATGTTTAAGTAAAGGTGGATGCAAAGCTGACCTTATGTTCTCTTTCAGTATAAAACTTGCTTTCGAATTGCTAGATCTTGTGGATAGAGAAATATTTGACATAAAAAGTGATGCATGGTTACAAATAAAATACAATTTTAACTTGATGACGGGCCCTTTGTTTGTTATTGATGATGTAATCAAAATGATTGAAGGTAATTAAAGCTATTTTTTTAATTAACCGCACAGTTATATGCTTTAAAGTATATTATAGAGACAACTAAAGAAATTATAGTAGGTTTTAATTAAAATTTAACATCTAAAATTGGAGGGAGAAAAAAAAGAAGTAAACAACAATGTTATAAGTTTTGCAGTTATTGAACGGAATTAAACAATCAAAAATGTTTGATATAAAATAGATTGTAATTAAAACCTGTCACTGCCATTAGCTACGGTTTAAATTTTATACTTATTCAAAAGTTAATCTGCAATATTGCATACAATTCCAGCAATTATAAAAAACGAAACTTTTACATCTCCTCTACCAACTGATACTCAGTTAAGCTTGAGGAGAGTTATTCCCAATCTCGCTCAACTGCTCCAAGACGCTGCTGACCTCATAATCAAGGACGACACCCAGGTAAGCAATTTGTTACAGCCATAACACGCCCACTGTAACATTTATCTTTATCCATACAATCTTCCATTTCTTAAATGTATGCTCTTTTGACAATGTAATGTGTGGTGGAAAAAACCTATACATAGCATAAAACTTTGAAAATCAAATAGCTTTTAAAACAGAACCTAAATTATTGTTGGCATAAGACGACGCTATAAAGGAGTAGAAAATTTGCTCTTTTAATAAAAGACCTATATAACTGAACTCCTCTAAATTATTTGCTCTCTGTCTCTTTAGTTCGACTTTAAAATTAGTGCGATGAACGAATTCATTGATTATATTTTTCGATTATTAAAAAGAGGTATTCAGTAAATGAATTGTAGACGTTTTTCTGGAATTTAAATCAATGAACTTTACAAAATAGTTCTGTATTCCAGATAGAACCGATAATAGAAATAATGAACGCGGACAAGCCATGGCCGTGTTCAGCCACGAGCCTCGCCGATTTGTTGATGCTGAGCAACTCCTCTAAAGACGCTGTGCGGGCTTTGGAGAGCTTGTTATGCATGCCGCGAGCTGAACAGGAGGAATGGAATGAATATTTAGAGTCCAACAACATCTATAAACATGTATGTAATAGTACATTTCCCACATTTTATGTTTTGCTTAAAAAATAAAGAATTATCGACGAGTACGAGAGTGTGATACACCTGATAATATTTACCTGTATTATTTCTAGAAACTGGACGATGGGAACATTACACGTGTTGGTACGCATCTGTTCCTAAGGTTTTCTAGGGCTTTTGATAAGTTCATAGAAGACATTTCTATAATCAATGATATCTTACTGGACGCTTTGGACGAGTCGCCTGACCGTGTCACAGTTGCAACGGCATGGCGACACGCGGTCCACGTGTTCAACACCACAGAGAGAGATAATATTTTACGGTAAGGATTATGAGTACTTCTCAACTTCTCAACTTCTCTGCAGGTAGGCTTCATATGCAAAACTGACAAATATTCGTTATGACCTAGTATCGAACTTACTAGTATTATTGTGTATATATTAGTTAGAGATATACACTGTACATAGACATCATAGGTCTAGCAATCATTACAGTGTTCAATTTCATACTATTCCAACTGTGCTTAAATACCAAAAAATCTACATTAATCAAGTAAAGGAATAAAATAGATATTATCCACAGAAATCTATTCGCTAAAGTTGATGCTGTAGTCAACTCGATACGGATGCCGGTTAATGGAGGTGTACCTCTGATAACTCTGTGGAGGAACTTCATGAACTGCAACAGTGGACCGGTGTTAGAGGAGGGCTGCCGCGAGGTCGGCCGCGCTACCTGGTTAAATATAATCAAGTTCCTCTCCGTCGCAATGAGCAACGTTGCAGAAGATTTATTGACTTACGTCCAAGAGATCCATGGTAAGTATACAAAACAGGCAACAAAACTTTAGTTTGACGGTTAATGTTAACATTCTCAGTGTCATCCTTATAATTTACATCTCCTTACTTTAACTTCATTAGTCGATAGACGCCTCCCCGAATAGTGGGGGAATTTAGACCATCTCCCACGCTCCTGGCCCAATGCGAGTTAGTGACTTATTGATTGTTCATTTATCTTCTACTTAATACACGATTACTTTTGCATATAAAATGTAATGTGGAAAATGTTGTTGCTAGTATTTGCTTTGACAGACGTTCTTTAGCAAAATTTGATCTCCTAATAAATTCTTCGCTTTGCCAGTTGCTAAATAGACGAGACTTTAATCATTAGTATTATACAATTATTTCAGAACCAGACAGCAACATGCTTCAGCTAATGGGCTTCACTAAGAAAACAGGCCTGTACTTACTGTATGATAAATTACCCGACTTCATAGGAGTCCTCGTCAACTCGTACGGAGACTATGGTTTCATGACTCAAGTTAGTTGACTCAAGTTTTATTAGTTTAAAGATAATTGATCCAAAATTACTTAATAAGTTATTTTGTAAATAGTCCTGGATAAGACTGATTAATTTTTAATTTCTAATGCAAGTGAAAATTATTGGTCTTATATAAGTTGAAAAATGATTTATGCCTATTAAATACTTGTATTGAAGTATTTGTGTAACGTGTGCTCTTTTAATAAGATCTTGTTAAATAATTTCAAATTGAATTATCGTTTGAAATTTAGATTCGTCGTGCAGCACACAGCAGCTTCTGGGATTGTGAAGCTGTGGTGAATAGCCTGGCGCCTGCCCCGGGCAGTCCCATAGATGAAGCGATCATCGCCAGGGTCCGGCCGTTGGTGTGTCCCTCGTTTCTCCACTGGATATCCTTGCCTAGAGGTGATAATGCGATTTTGGATGTCATCGCTAAACCTGTAAGTACTCGATAGTATATTTATAATATGTAAATCTTATAGGAAACTATGCCTAGGTTCACATTCATCATTATCATGATCATTACAACCGATGGACACATAAAGTACACATTACGCACTACTTTCATATAATATCTCTTTATCTCGTCTAAACGTCAAATGTTCTGATTCTACTTTATAAATGATTCTCCTTCCTACACTACTTTAATACTTATTATAGGCAATTTTTTGCTTTCTCCTGATTTTCATCGACAACTTCTTTTACTACTCTTAATTGATGAATTAATCAATCAGTATAATTCAATTACTCTTTAACGAAAACAGTTATATCTACAATAGTGATCAATGATAGTTCATTGATTGTTAAATGTTGGTTATAAATGACAAAAATAATTAATAGCTATGTGTATTTCAGCAATATTATTTTTTCACATCACTGGTGGATAATTTGAACAGTACGTTTGAAAACGCTTTCATGAAAGGGACCAGTCTATCAAATTTCATAACAGATTTGTCAAACAATAAAAGTAAAGTGCAAGAAAACTATAACCTTGATACAGTACGAGATAAACTGACTAGAGCTGTTGATATAATGCTAAATTACAAAATTAATGCAACAAATCCTTCATACAGAATGTTTAATGAAGCTAATAATAAATTGGCTATTTCTACGGCATACTTAACTAGAATAGTTACAATCATTAATAAAGTACTAAACAACATGGAAAATTTAAATGATACTATTACTGACGTACCAGAAAATGAAGCCAAAAAGGTAGAAGAAGATGTATCATCTTTTAAAAGAATATTTAAAAGACGTCCCACAGAAGGCATCGCAGTATTTTTTGATGCTGTTACAAATAATCTTTGGGAAAATGAAGAACGTAGTCTAGTCAAAACTTTTCAAGCATCATGCAGCCGTTTCAAAAACAACGACACGTCCAATGTTATTTTAACTGAAAATAATAGAGTGAAAGTACAAATTTGCGCAATGAATTATGATTTTATGATGTCCTTATTTGGTACTGATCTTGAAAACGATATGAACAACGCCCGATTAAGTTTAATTCATTTCGTGAACATGCTTACAAATAACGATGAAAATATTGTTGATATTTCAGAAATTCTCAAAGAGAGGTGAGCCTTAATATTTCATTTGTCCTAATGAAATTATTTTGTTACAGTGAATTTTTAATTTGTAGAAGTTAATACGTAAAGAAAATTTATTTATTTTCTAATATATAAATACACGGTACTTCTGAGAATATTCATGAACTTCTTAAAATTAAACTGATTGCAACTTTCGATGAAAAAGTTTTAAAGACATTTAAATGATTTTATTAATGGCTTATTGGTTTCATTTAGTATGCTTGGAATAATATGTATATTTTCTTTCCTGAAATCTTTGATAATAATGTTAAAAAAATTACTTTTTAATTGATCGGTCTTTAAGAGGTAACAATGAAATATGACTTTGTTGATAAATTATTAAAAATGGTTGAACAATTAAAATTTATTAAAGATCAATTTTATGTATGAATTAGTAACTAACATAACAGTGCAAAAGACTTATAATTCAAACTTTTTTACAGAAAAGATGTAATAAGTTACTTAAAATCAAGCATCAAATACGCATATGATCTCGGCGTTCCAGTATTCCTGAGGTATCTCCATAATAACATCCAGAACTATGACGTCATAATGGTATTCTTGTCCGGTGGCGATTGGTGGCAGAAGATAAGAGAACTCTACAACGGTCCCTATGCAACGAATTTCTTTGAAAGCATTGAGAAAATCTTTGAAATCGCTGAAGACTTTTTCAACAACCTTGATCAAGTCCATGTACGTACGTTTATTCACTAACTTAACTACGCCAAATTGTAAAGGGTACTTGTTATATCAATGATTGCCATCTTAAGTTTACTAATGTTTCTTTGTCATTGATTTAAAACTTAAATTAAAATTGTCTACTTATGTTTAAAATATTGAAGCTTTTCCAGCATTTTTCTGTACATAACTTTGCAAAATTTTTCCCAACTGTCCTTCAGTACAGTCTTTATGATATTAACTTTATTATAAAACCAATATTGCGAGTGAAATAGTAACGTTAATAAAAGTCTAATGAAGGTGACCGATGACTTCGTAAAAACACCTAGTAGAGTGGAATTTAAAAATCTGGGAACGTGGAAGGCTTCTATCAGTGAATGATAGGTCCATGATGATGAAGTAAAAGCAATATAAATTTCAGTGGGTGCGTTTAATGCGCGATATCAATGCGAACAGTAAAGAAGGCTTCTGCGCGTTGAACATGCCGTTGACGGAATACATTCCCGACGCGACCGGCGTTTTATCGCACCTCAAGGAACAGATCTGCACAGAAAATGTAACTGAAGTGTTCAAGGAGTTAACGCCTCTCCGGTTCGCGTCTCAGGTAAATAATGAAATACTACCAAGATACATACTTGACATAATTTCTCAAATTGCAACGTGAGCACAATATGATGGAACTGAAAATGTTTCTGGCGTCGCTTACAACATTTGAATGCCAGAAGTGGAAACGAAGTTGCTCTGCACAACCCTTGCTCTTCCTCATAGATATATCTAAGTATGTGGTATAAATAGATGCATGCATGGTATTCCAGATTTGCTAACGTATAAATGTGTTAAAATTTAAAACTATTGTGTATAATTACCACCAAGTTGCAGCTGCTAAACAATACTATGTAAATCTTACTGCGATGTGTCCATTAATAGTATGTAATGTTTTATTTGTTAATTGACAAATTTCATGACTTACGTATTTTGAATAATCTTTCTGATAATATATTACAGATATATGACAGTAATTTAAAAATATCAAATGACGTCGACTACACAGGTTTAAATTGGGATGTAACCAGGATAGAGTTACATCTGGATAATGTTTTAAATGGACCTACACCTCCACAAGTACCTAAATGGGTGACGAAGGAAAAGTTGAAAAGATTCAGAGAATCGGCGATTGCTCTGCTATCTACAGAATCGCTAATAAAAGTATCATTCGGATTTTTATCTAATACTGTTGATGCAGGCACTTTACTATTGAATAACAGGTACGATAATCAAATAAACTTTACCACCATGTAGATGTAGGTAGTAAATCACAGTTAGACAATAAGATAGATGTAAACGTCTGTGTTATATATTTAAAACTGCAATGAATCCGATGTTCTTCTGGTATTTCAGCCAGTGTACACTCTGCTCCCAATTCACTACTTGGTTTAAGCAACTGAACTTGCAGTTGTACAAGAAACAAGAATATGATAATCTTTTATGTCATCTCCATGAAATGGACTTGCATGACGTTTATTACACCCTGAAGCATGATTTCCACTGGGATATGGCAATTAAAGAGGTCAGAAGTTTAATTTGCTTATATTTTATAGCCCTTCCGCCACGGAGACTAGACAACTTTCTTATAAAGAAAATATAATAATTAACACGCGTTTAATTGATGTTTTCTTATTCCAGTTAATATCGACAAGGAATTATACGAAATTCGAATTGAACAAGTCAATTAATGAATTTTTGGGGCAGACGAAACAACATTTACTGGAGGACATAACTGCACCGACCACGAAAATATCGAAGTGTTTAACGCAAAACGTCACGAGAAACGCATACGGGAATGCAACCTTGTAAGTTTAATATTTAATGTCTTTAAAAAAATTATTGAGTATCTTAATTTTGATAATGCCTCTAAAAATTTAACAGAACAGAATGCTTGTACCAATTTCTACTTAAAAGTAACTCGTTCATGGTCACTGCATCTAACAACTGAATTAGCAATCACCTTAAATTTTAAATCATCTTAATAGTTTGTTAACTCGACAGGTTTGCCAAAGTACTAGCGTACACCTTGAAGTTAATACGAGCTGAACTACCACATCTGCAAGAGATAGACGGCATCAGAGACGTAAAGTATTTGAAAGATCTTCAGACTGAAGTAGCACATAGACTTGACGCGGAAGTACCTTTAAAGAAATACATGAGGAAAGGATACAACTTATCGAAGAGTCTAAAGGAGTTCATCTCTAAGGATTATCTAGTAAAAGCAGTAGAAAATAGTCGTCTAAATGTGCATATAGTAAGCAGGACGATGGTTTATTTATTTACTGACTAAAATTCTATATATAAGGTTAAATTAATCTGTTGAAGAGATATAATGAGACAAATTACTATGTTTATATATCTATTCAGTTATATCTCTCTTTCTATTCTCTCTTATATTTCAAACAGTCTCTGCAACCCTTCCTTTATCCAATACTTTCTTTCTCCGCTCCTCTTCATAGTATTATCTATTTAGATCGCGAAGTCCGGATCCGTGAGTCCTGGGTCCGATGAAGCTTTTAACGGTTTAATAGTGGTCAAGGCGTCCAAAAAAAAAAAGACAGCATTTTAAATTTTAAACTGACGAGTACAGCGAAGAGATTTACAGGCGATGGCTTGCTCAAAGATTACGTCAAATATTCTTTTAAATGCTTTTGTATTATTAATGTATATTATTTTATCACACGAGAATGATGAATATAATAATAAATCCGTAATAACTTTATAGTCTTCGTCGTACTGATCAACAAATGGTACTTTATCAGAACAACTGTATTTTTAGCAATTACTTTTATCCATAGAAAATTTAGTTGACGTGTATGTACTAAAAATTTCGAATATTGAATACGTATTTAATATATGGTATTTAGAGATTAACATAGTAATAATTTTTAGATTACCACCTATAATGATCTCTCGCGTTTCAGGCACATGAACTTCGGCCGGAAGATTTGTTGTTTGACGATGAACACACATGGGAGGATTTATGCGAGTGCTGTGATTGCAATGCAATCGTCGATAACGTCTTCAAGAACTTAAATACCTCTTTGATTGACATTGACGTAAGCTACATCTGTATAAAACTTAATTCGAACACATGATGTGCTAACAAGTATGAAATATCATTCGTAGTGTACTCAAATATTTTACAACCCATAGTTAAATTTCAGATCCATAATGTTGGATTTTTTGGTTTCCAGAAAAGTCAATAATCTGTATTTTTTTATACATATATAAAAAAATATTTCTATTGACGATATAAGAACATTAACACACTGATAAAGTTGTACAAGAATGTAAAGAGTGTAAGTATTTTTTTCCCATAATGTTATATTTAGTTGTATATTTCAGCTTCAACAGGTTCAGGAGGAGGAATTCTGGCGTTTCAGTTTCATATCAAATATTCTGAAACGTGTTGAGGATTTAGTAGGACACGTAGCTCGCCTTTTGGGGGTGGTCAGCAAAGTGGACGTAGAAGCAGTGACGCAGGGGCGCCTTGTATCCGTCATAGATACCACCATGCAGCTACTCATGGATGATATTCTATCCAGCATAGTTTACAGGTTTGAAAACCTAATATAAAAATCTTATATATAAGTATATATGATTATTGTCTCTAAAATTTAAATATCTGCCTAAACAAATCCTTCTCCTTTATCTGTATATCCTATGTCTATAGCTATTATTTTTTTATTAAAAGTTACAGAAATCCTAGGAGTTTTGCAAATACTGTTGCAATTCCCTAATTATTTTAAAAATCATTGTTCCAGTGTCCGTGGTCTGATGACCGAACTTACTCCTTTAATCAAGAGCCCAGAGCTAGAGACTAGTCTTTTCGATATCAGTGAAGGTTTATTGGTACTCCAAGATATCAAGAATTCGTTACTGGAAAATGACATTAAAGGTAAAAAAGAATCAAAGAAACATTTTGTAACGGTATTTGTTGGAAAAAGCGGAACAGTACAAAAGCGATTCATTTCCTTTTACCGGATAAAAATCCTTCGCTTACAGTTTTATTACAAAAGTTTTGATGAAACATTTAAACGAAGCCACACATGCTAGAAATTTTTCACTTTCTTTCTTTTACATTTAATACGTAGGGTTTATTCATTTGGGATAATAAAAATATGATAGATAGATGTTATTCTTCTATTTTGTCCACTTCTTACAATTATATCATTATGACGAATTGGTTGCAGTCGCCGTGTCTGAATTGTTCTCGGACCCCGATAGGCTGGAGATGGACCTGAGCAGGCTCGGGATCAACAATACCAACTTCTGGTCCATCGCCGCCCCCCGGATACAAGTCGGATATATCCACTTCAAACCGGTAATAATTTTACACAAATTAAATATGGTTATTAAAATATTTTGGTTGTTTTAGTAGCCTTGAAGAGTTAATTCCTCTTTTACATTCAACTCTACCAAATGTTATGTGTCTGAAATCAACGTATTGTAGTGAGAATGTTTATATCGTCCGCATCCAATAGATCTTCGTATCGAAACGTGATAACTTTCGGATCAGCGACTTCGTGTGCGAGATGGAGGATATGGCGAAAGTGATAGTGCCGGAAAACCTGGACGTGGTGACCTCAGAGGACGTACACGGTGCAGTGATAGAACAGTTCTGCGACCTGGAGGAGGCGAGGGCCAAGGAGGTGGTGTTTGTGCTGCTTCGCAACTTAAATTCCACTTTCATAATTGACAAGGTAAAATAATAAACTATTCACAAGATAACAAATACTTGCTAATATTGATAATATAATATGAAATTATTGTTTTCTAAGAATTAACACAAAGCCAAATAGTCTCACGGTTATAGCTGATAGGTTTTGATATTAATATACGATATGAGTAACAAATTGAAGATTTACCGCCGTCTTCACTTTACAGAAATGTTTAGGAAGAATATAATAATAGGTCTACTATTATTTTAAATCGAATAATCGTTTCAAAACATTTTTTAGTAATCGATGCAAAAAAAAAAATACGTTGCTTATCATGCCATCTCGAAAGTGTGTATCAATTTAAGAAAACCTGTGTTAAGATTTTTGATTTATTTCCTTGGGTCTTTAACGTTATCAGGTTAAAGATTGGTTGTTAAACGAGCTATACACCGCATCCGAACTCACCGCGGCAGAAGGAGAGCAAGTGTTGGAAAGCTTCCCGCAGATGGCAGCGCTCGTGCCAGTCTTACAAAACAACATCGCAAACTTGAATGGACTACTAGACGATGAACCATTGCTGGAATATTTCAAAAACGATTTCTCCATCAACAACTTACTCGGAGGTTCGTACATTGAATGAATCAATTAGTTTCAAGATTTTGTATGAAAATTTCTAAAAGCATTGGACCCGGTCTATAAGAAGGATCAACATTTTAACCATTACAAAATCGTGCAAAACCTGCATCGGACGAGAATCAGTTCTCGTAAAGTGAGGTGAATAGAAATGAGTTTTTTTTTAATATACATGATTTTTTTGTTGTTTCCTCAGGTGGAGGTGATTTTATGGCAGACGCTGGTAGAATGATGTGCGGTAAACCATTCAATACCCATGTCAACCGATACTTTAAGACTATTGTAGAAGCGAAAGACAAGGCTACAGATGCGGACTCTGAACAGTTGAAGGTTCTGCCCAGTAAGTCTATTGACTATTTTGGTATCGTATGGGAAATCCGCATAATCAATTCGACTATCCGAAAGGGTCATGGTAATCACACTTATTATAACGAGAGGGTACCGGTCTTTAAAGAAGTTGATTGTTGCCTATAAATACAAACCTTAATACATATTAAGAAAAAACCTATTTAAGACAAGTTTACCTTCGATTTCCTATATTCATTTTTCATTGAGTTTGGTATTTGTATCATTATATGGTAAGTGCATTTATTCTTAAGAAATATCCGTGTTGATCATCTGCTTTAATACGGAGACTACATTTTGTTAATCTCTTTTCAGTGTTTAGTACACACCAATAGGATAACGTTTTGTTTGTAAAATTTCAGCGGAGTTTTGTCGTACGATGTATAAGGAAATTGTTAACGCCGATGGAGGCAAAATCGTGTGGAGTTTTGTGAAGCCTCTCGTCATGGGCAAGATACTCTACACACCAGCTACAGCAGCCGTCGAGAGGATCATAAAGAGAGTACGTATAGCAGATAAACTTACTGATAGCTGTTGACTTCTATCAGGTGCCTAATATCTAGCTCTGTGTAATCATCACAGTTTTCTGGTTTCAAGAGGCTGTTAAAAATTATTCGAATAACTTACCGTTTTTTTTCAAAAGGTGTAACACTTATTATATTATAGTAATGACCTTTTATTTCAGGCCAATGAAACATTTGCACCCATGGTGAAGACAATTAACTTGGTGCATGCATTCGCGAAGGCATTCTCCTCTGTAGACACTCTGACGGAGCACCGAGATGGGCTGACTGCGTTGACAGATCTTCTAACGGCACCCAGTATGGCTACTCTGAGGATAAGTCTACTAGGAGACAGCGAAATGCCCGATTTTAATATTGACGACGTTTTTGAGAAGCTAACAGATACAAAGGTATACTTCTGATCTTTTGTTTGATGACTGATTGATATTGGTTTTTACAACTTAATCTAACTTATTAATATTAAGTAAACTGCATGTAATTATATAAATACCGAGGGACTGAAGCAATCAGAACACAATATATTGGAATATAACTTAACAACCTTCTCTCTGATTACTTTTATTAACGCTGGTTACGCTAGTTATCTTTAACCATTAACTATACTTCAGGGTCTGGGTAGCATTCTACAAAAGGGCTCCGATATCCTGGATTGCATAAACCTAAATCGCTTCAAGCCAGTGACAGACGAGCAACATCTTAGCGAGGAGGCTGCACGGCTGATGAGAGTCAATGAGTTCTCAGCTGGTAAAACTATTTCTATTTAATTTACTGCTATCAGAATACACATTACATACACCAGTAATTTAATTATAAACAAAGAGAATCAATATTTATTTTCTACACCGATCACTAAAAGCCGGCGTTACAATTTTGACACCTGTACCCGTGTCTCAATATAATTTTGGCTCTTTACTGTTATAAGAATATCTTACGCTGCTTGGTAATTATTAACTATTTTATAGTAACACTTAAAATAATAATTAATATCAGATTTTGTTCCTTCTCTTGCAATTAAACGTATTACTCCACTTAATTCTAATCCTGTACTAATTGGACAATTTGTTAATATCATCTATATATTACGGTTTATCAAAATGTTGCACTGGTGATGACTGGAGCATTTTCTTACAGGATTAGTATTCTTAAGCAACGGAACAAGTGCGGAGTTGCCATTAAACGTTTCATACAAAATACGTATGGACATAGAAAACACGCCCACAACCAATAGATTGAAGAATTAGTAAGTTTTTAATGAATTTTACTGGTTTATCATGGTCCAGCACTGCAATATCTATAACGACACATCCGTTACTAACTGGAATACTTATATTGTACTGAATTGCATAACATTCCAGTAATTTGTAATTAGAAAAATATTATAATTTGCAAAGGTAACAAGAGATCCTTTTCTGTATTATGACCTCGCTTATTACGTGACTTTACAGACCAATTTTAAGAATGATGGGTAGTCATTACTAATAAACAAATGTTTTATGTTATTTATCAGTGATTCTTTTAATAAAATCCACTTAATTTCAACAAGCTTCTGGGTTCCGGGTCCCGAGTCAAACTTCCTCGACAATATGCGCTACTTCCGCGGCTTCATACAGATACAAGACATAGTTGACAAGGCAATCATTGACGTCTCCGCTAACACAAATTCGAAGGAAGGAAGAGAGGAGGATGACAATGACCCGAAGTGGGCGATGTACACCCAACAAATGCCATATCCATGCTACAGGAAGGACTTGTAAGTATCATCATATCACCCCGAGAAAAACAAGACCGTTCCCGGCGAGCATGCTTCGCTATTTATGTCCTCATTGTCACTTAATATAATAAACGAAAATGTTAATCTTTTCAACATTAAAATATTGCAGAAGCAAAATTTAAATGAAAGTGTTTCCGCACATGTATATTTAGATAACAAAGAATCACACTGGTTTTAGTTTCCAGACATCGCTCTACGAGTCACAGTCTCTCATCGTCGCTTTCTTCTTTTCTCTCTTATTCACTACATCATCTGTGGTGAGATTCATCGTATCTGACAAGGAAACTGGAAATACTGTGGTAAGTTCAAACTATTAAGCCACATAACTTTTATTTATTATTTTTAAGAGGAAACGAAAAGTATACGTATATATATATTGTATATAAATATATTATTGTACATTAAAAAATGGGAACATTATAATAACACAGTTTTAGTATATAGCATACTTAAAGATTAACTCAATATGTGTATTAAAGTTAATAATTCTACACAATAACAACGCAAGGGGTCATAATATTATAGTATTAAGGCAAGAAATAATTTTAATTTTGTTCTTGAATGTTGGAAATGAATTGTTTTGTGTATATATATATATATATATAT
>DWLS01000541.1:0-29155 GCA_018246255.1 Pachliopta kotzebuea
ATTTCTCGTCACTCTCTACCTGTATCAACTCCCGCGCACCACCACCGCCCCCCCGCCTCCGCACCACCGCCTTCCTCCAGGTCACGGCTGCAGGTTGCTATGGAAATGTGGAGAGTTCCGTTGTAAGCCTCTATCGATCCAGCTGTTGCTTCTGGGCCCTGGAGAGCGACATTGAACTTGCAACTTTTCTAGAGGGTTGCGCGGTGTCATTATATAATACCCAAAACAATATAGAATAATCTTTAAAATAAAACCTGATTTTCATTTTGAATAGAGATAAAAAAGTGTATTAAAAAATTATTGAAATACTTCTGAAGGGTAAAAAAATGTAAGCCGCTGAACTTTACATTTTCACCTGAAAGTATAACATCGCGACCAACTCCTCAAATAAAACGACACTAGAAATTTCAGTGTTATAGTAAAAAGATAATTTTTACCATAAAACCTAAATTACAACAAAAAAAAATTATATGCCTAATTATTTTTCTTAAAATCTGAATAATTCTTATTAGAATTGGATAAACTGTGCAATCATACAAATTAAACCTCACGTGACACATTATATACAGTATTTTTTCATAAAAATCCAATTGTGAAAAAATCATTTATCCTTGATTTTCCAGCCTTTGCAGTTGTTTTCGCAAATTTTTTTTAGTGTACTCTTTGAGAGGTAATCTTCAACAATATATAATCATCAAACCAGAACCACTACAGAAACTTTACGTTACATAAACAATTATCAAAATGCGAACCCTTTTATTATTATCGGATAAACTGTAACTCGCAAGTAGATAGTATATTCATTTTCTATTACATACATTGTTGGTTTAAATTAATTTAATTTAATCAATATGTAACTACCTTTTCTAGAGAGAAACAAACAAAAAAACCCATAATGTAACAATATAATTAAAAAAACCATAGAACATAATGTTGCCAATAACTTCATTAACAAAGGCATGTAAGTAAAATTTTATATTTAAACAGGAATATTTTATGGTAAATATGAACGTAATATATTACTTTGTTATATAGTTGAAATGCAATCTAGATTTATTAAGATCACGTGAGGGTCTAAAACACGGCGGCTGCCCTTGCCCGCTATATTAATACGTTCACGTAACGAAAGGATGTGCCAGATGTAGTTGGCATAAAGTTTTGGCGGTGGTCCGCTTACGGTCGGCCAAAGTTATTCAGACACGCCGGTGCCAAGACATTGTGTCTCAATTTTATACATCAGTTCAGGATTTTATATAGGAATGGAGGATTAAATTAAAGTTTGTGCGAGTTGTTAATCAGCGGATACAGTTAAAGTTGTGTATTCAATATATAAGAGCATGTTTTTTTTATTTACAACGACTTAATATAGGTTAAGCGACAATGAAGTTGTTATAGCGGCTGATTAATGATATGAGTGTGATCGTTCGCTAGGTTCGAAACCCGGAGATGACTCGGAACTCCACTCCTAACGCACCGAAGAGATTCACTGAGGGAGTTTTAGTGGGTACAAAACCCTCGTACCTCTCCTCCTAAAAGCAGAGTATATTCAGAAGATTTACCCCTCGATTAGAAAAATTTACGTAACCCTACCTTGAACCAAACTCCACAAATTTGCGGTCGCGAAATTGCAACACAAACCTCCGTATCAGAAAGCAAGAGATTAGTTGTTGTCTCGAAGTCGTCACAAATGTTTTAATACAGTTTATAAAAATATGTAAAAAAATAAGTGTTTACAGAAAAGTAGTTAATTTTAACATTTTTATATTTTAACTGGTTCATCCCAACAAAAATGTTTAACTTAGACAATGGCCTTGTAACACAGAAATCCCTAGTTCGGTGTCGTACTTACATAAAGAGGGGTTTAAAGGTTTTTCGAACACGCCGAACAAACCAGCTTATATATTTAATCTACCGGTTAAGGACCTTCTGGTAGCAAAGGTCCATAAATCGCACATAACTTTCACCATCAATATCATCAGCCGATAAACGTCCACTGCTGGACATAGGCATCCTCTAATGATCTTCACCCCGATCGGTTCTTCGCTGTCTGCATCCAGAACCAAAGTATTGTTTTTTTTTTTAGTTTTGACTGACTGTAACTTAGTGTGAAGGATTCTGTACAATATCAGAAGATAAACAAACGTTTTTAAATTTAGGAGTTAACACATTTGATTCCGTTGCAATAGTTTTAGTTCATCAACAATTACCAAACACAATTATTTTTAAATACAAACACAACAATTGTGTGTGTGTTTCCATTTCAAACGGAGTAAGCAATTAAAACACCCACATACTGAATGTACACATACGAAAACGCGTCACAGTGACAAATATCACTAAGATGTAGTACTACGGAAATAGATTCGCAAATGTAAATAACATCGTAAACTAATATTCTAGTTTTTATATAAATTCTTGTAAACTTATCTCACTGTTTTTACTACCTCTTTAAATTAAAAAAATACCTTTTTTGTTGCCATCCTCACCTTAATTCAGTTAAGGTGACCTCGCGACTGAATACGTACTAGTTTCAGCAAGTTTTGAACCAAGGGCTAAACTTTAGAACACCATACTGATGATGGAATGTAAGGGGTACCAACTCACGGAACCCAACCCAAACCCCACCTAATCCTTGCATTTTCACCTTGCTAATCAACAAATAAGACTCGGGCTCACCCTCTGACCCTCGTTGGGATAGCGTGGTGGGAAATGGCCCAAATTCGCCGATTATTGGAGAAGGCCTATATTTAGTAGTGGACGTAGTAATGATAACTGATGATGAATACTGATGAAAGCGGAATTCATGACTTCACGACCCTACCACCAAGGATAGCATGAGTTAAAGGGGAGGATAATTTCCGGAATAATAAAAGCTATAAAGGAATATTTAAATTTTTATTTTAAGTTTGCTAATGACACATTTTCAGATATTTTTTTTTTCAAACATTTTAATTACTTTATGACGAAGTCACACAAGAAACGTTATAAGATGTCTCTTTTTTAACTTTGTTTTTGACACTCTCATAACATAAACTGATGTGTTACATTTAACCTAATTCGGACATTAATTGCTTAAGTCCAATGCTTGATGCAAAAGTACTTTCATCTTCCCAAACATAAGTGAATAATGACTAGTTTACATATAATGCGCTGCGTAGAAAGAAACCGCTTTCAAATTAATAAAAAGAAAAACAATGAACTTATATAAATACCTGACTTTGTTACTCATAAGGTATCAAGCCTGCTACACAATCAGGTTAATGATATTATGTAGTCCAGCAACATACCCATTTTACACAGAAACTCATAGATACGGTGTCATGGCAAATTTAATAATGTTCTTTGAGCGTATTATACTGAATACGAAGAAGATTACGTCTTACCGTTAGTATATAGCTCTATACCTTTCATTATTGCTTAGGTACATAAAAATATTTTTTATACAGACGTATGTACACTATGTTTGTCGTTTTTATTTAAAACATTATTTTATTCAAAGTTTTTAAACCAAAAATATCAAGAAAAACAATGTCAGTAGAATAAGCTCATTTTCAACACCTTCATACGTTTGTTTTCTATTTATTTACTCTTTCATTATACATCTTATTTGATTGTATCAATAAACAAAATTGTTCACTTAATGTACCCAATGATGGGACTCAAGGTCTTCTCTGATTGATACAGTAAGTTTAAGAAAGCTGTTCTTGGAATGTGACGACTTTCCCACAATCTTGAGTTCAGTGAGTATTGAAACTCTGCTCTTCATAAACTAAGCTATCATCGCATCAAAACAAGTATAATATACATTAAACTAGCTTTATCATAATTGGCATGAAACATCTCGTCAGTTATAATCACGACGTATCTTTGTGAAGATTTATCCCAAAGAATAGGTAATACCGGATGATCAATGCTTGTGTAACAAACAAGCAGAGCCTGATTTTAGAAGGTAAATACATTAAGCAACCTTTTCTCCTTTCAGCCGACATTAATTACATCTTCCTCGAGAAGAGCTGGGTGGTGGACGAAGCGTTCACCTACTTACCGAATACGGTACATAGTTTAAAAAAAAAGGAAAACCGAAACTCGTTGCCCGTAAAGAGACATCACCGCGACTTTCCCCCGCGTTAAAATAAACGTATGTACAAACGTCCAACGCGTTATAGCCAACGAGCTCGTGCCTTGAACGCTGATACAAACAACTTCATTAAGCCAACTGTTTACATTGGAAAGTAAAATATTCATTTATACTCATCCCTATACAAATTTTTCTACATTTCAATAAATTACAACAGCGGTTATTAATTTCAAGCACGTCTAAAAATATCGCTTGTACCTAAAAACTGAAGTAAGCAAACATTACTATACGTCACAATTTGATTAATAAATTTGACTGAGCGCTATGTGGTGTTTATGTAAATATCCGAATCGATTTTGGTATAAGACAAGTGTAGGAAAATGGGTACTAGTATTACGTATCCGAAAAGTACATTTTTGTATTTCAATTGTTAATATTTGTTCCATAAATTAAAAATAGCGTAGTATGATCTTTGCCTTCACCTGTTTAAACATAAACTTATCTAGATGTGCAAAATTACACTGAATTAGCAGAAGAAGATAATTACAATGGCTCTCCTAGTTTGCAGACATATAAAAAAAAACCTGTTATCTAGAAATTTAATACATTTGATTTAGTCTATTAGGCTTTTTCTTCAACTGGTGATACAATATTAACACTATATATAAAAACGACACAATGAAACGGAACTGTTTTAATAAAACAAACTGAAATATATCAAATTACAATTACTAAAACCTTAACATTAGTATTATAACGATATCAAAGATATTTTTTTATAAACTAATAATATATTACTTTTAAGTTTATTAACATAAATAGATATAACTTTGAAGAGTTCTATAAATTAAAAAATTGTTAAGGCAAAAGATTCATTATTATTATTTCATGTATTCAGTTTCAGGTCCACTTTCAGTCTATGGAAGACTTAAATTCTTTCGTGCATAAGTGTAGATATTATAAACCGATGTAAATAAAATATTTATGCAATACATGATGTGAAGAAACTTTATGCTTCCAATTCCTGAAATAGTTAAATTTTCATATTTCTGAAATGTTGCGCATGTTCTTGGATTTCTAATCTTCAATCTGTTTCATGTGTCTTGAAATGTTGAAGAATTTCAGTAATTGTTCAATGACGTCGCCTTATCATGCTCTTCGTACAGTGGAAGACTAAGGAACAACTGAGATACCACCAGCTGTGTTCACTCGACCGAATTCCCGAGAGAGCACAGCGTGGCACCCGGTCGTTCGATAGCCCGAAGATCTTCTGGCAGGATCATATTTTCTTTATATTGTTTGGTGAATCCACTAAATTACAAAGGTAAATTAAAACAGTAACAGTAAGTTAAGTTAATTTGCTTATTCCTTAAACATAATATATATCTATAACTAGGAATGGTCATAGTGTCATCTATATATAAACGGAGATGACGTGTTAAATGTAGACAGAGCCATCTGTCGTAAAATCTATTCGTGTTGTTATGAAACGAAGACTTGTTAGGTAGCAGTTCAAATTCATTCCATAAATTTTCAACAGATGGCACTGTCAAAAGTTGTAATAAAAACCAGTGACATAGATGTGACGGGACGAGAGGAGCAGAACTTTCACCTGATAGTAATCTCATAACAATTACCCGCTATATATACTGCTCCTCACATTGTTCTAGTCACATAGAGACACACGATGTTAAATCTCCTTATTTCAATTATTTCGCTAAGTACATAGAAGCAACCTTTAAACCAAAATAAGCATTGTATTGTATATTAGTACCTAAATCTATGGTGGCAGAAATAAGTTGGACGGTCGGAGACTATCTAGATAGTCTCCGGTAACAGAATTTTATCTCCAGCTACTATAAGGTAATACCTTACAGTAATCCTAATTATAAATATTGACAACAATTATACTAATCAAAATTATATAAAAAATAAAAAAATTATAAATAGAGGCTTTAAATATTTGAAATGACAAAATATCTTCTTAAACAGTCTTATATTAATATTATATTCAAAGCTATTGAAATAGACAAAACACGTTTCAGGAGCAACATGATTTAATTAGAATACAACATTATTTCCTCACATTATTGTTTTAATAATGAACCTATGTTCTAAAAATCAAGTTCGTGCTTTAGATAACATATAGCTAGCTAAAAAAAATATTCTACAACAATGACAATGTTTATCTATTATTAAACTGGTTAGATTGATTATGAAAATATTAATAAGTTTATACTTGAAAATTTTTTCACCATTTAAACTACAAAGTTAGAGTCTTTTTTGAGTCAACAATTTTTCTATTTAAGAGTCGGTCGTGGACGATAACAATACAGAATTTTTTTTTATGCGATTTAGACCAAAACTTTTAATTAAAATAATATCTCGCATATTATTATTAAATAAACAGTATTTTTAAATTAAGTAAGATCTTTATACAAACGGGACATAACCTTGTTCATATTATTTAAGAAATGTGTTTTTATCTTATAAAAGCACTGAATTATATTTATAAAATGCAAAACAAAACAAGAGTCATCCTTCACCTAAAGAATCTGACCTATATACCTTCTTATAAGCTCAAAACTTGTGGTATTTCATAGGGACTTTTTAAAAAAAATGGCGGCGACGGCGAGGAGGCGAAGCCGAGCACGAGGGACGAGTCCATAACCCCCCTCCCTCCCTCCCCTGGCCCCCCACCAACGCCTCACACGTGCCAACCTTGACCTTGAGACATACACACATGCACACTGAAGTGCACTTGTCGCAAGCGCGCCAACTTTGTTACCCATACACTACAATGAAATCTTTAGATTCGAGTAATTAAGATTTTATTTATAATATATAAAACAAATCTATAACTTTTATATATATATATTTGTGAGTGAGATTGTAACTGAAGTTGACATGTATCAATACGCGCTAAGCCGTAGTTGGTGATAACTACGAGAGAAGGCGTGTCCAAATACGATAAAATAAAGATTGGGGACTGTTTATTTTGTAACATAACTTAGTTTGATATTATAAGATTTTTCATTTTTTGAATTTTAATTTATGCGCCTAATCGCAGTTAAGCAATGTTACTGCATATAAATACAAAACATTTAACCTGTTTGAACAACCGCCATAAGTTATATATTTTGAATATTGTGGTCTAGACTATTAATACCTGGAGAATAAATTCTAACTAGACTCTTTACTAGTTCTATATCTATTTACGTAAGTTATCAACAAAAAATATTATATTTTTAACCAACGTCTATCAAGCGTATTAATGATTTTTGCTATGTAATTATTTATTTTATTGTAGGAGAACCCTGCAAAGCTTTTAGGTCGATTTCAATTTAATTTGGCGGTTATGTATATTATAATTAATATTTAATTCTTAGATGATGAAACTAAAAATTTTATGAGTATTTACACGGCACCACATTGCGCTCATTATTCCAATATAAGCTTTTGAAGTAAGTTTCCAGTGGTTCAATGATAATTGCCAACAGTAATGTTTACGTACTACTACTATTTACCAGTAGATAAAAGAACAGCAATGACGCTTACGTTCAGCGACCAAGTGTTTTAATTGTGATTAAGTGTCTTTTGCCTAAATCTAAAAATTTCTGCGATCGCTTAAGTTATAGATTATAGTTATCTTAATATATCATACTTTGATCAGAGTTTCTGCGTTAACGCTATAAATGAAAAATTCACCCTTACTATGTAGTTAACGCTACTTTGTTGCTTAGATAGGTAACTACGTTAGTTATTTTGACAAAAGTACATTCATTTACATTGCAGTGTTCCAGTTATCAAAATTTTAACAATCTTTGTCTTCTGCAGCATTGTCGCTTAACACAAAGTGAATCTGGGGTCGTATTAGCTAATTGTAGAATAAAAAAGGGGATAATAATAAATATGTTTAACAAGTTAAATCTACAATGTAGTTGTTTAAGTTTCAGAAACTATAACATAGTATGAATCATTGGTTATCATACAAAGCTGGTATAATTAGTTTTTTTTAAAATATACAACTAAAATTTGTCATATAAAATAAAGAAAACCTTTTTTTTTATGATGGGCGTTCCGTTTTAATCTTTGAATCAATGCAGCGGTTCAGCATGAATGTGCAGAATGGAAATTACGTGATACGGCCTTATCAGGGCCGAGGATCGTGGTGTCCATTTGTTATGTTAATTTAAATGCGAAATAAACTCACATTTGCTGTAATCCAATCGTCGATCTATAACAGTCAGTGCCTGCAAAAAGAGAACATTTTAAAAGTAACCTTTATGATAATTTTAAAACAGTACATGCAACAACGACGAAAATTATCATATCTTGTCTTAGTTACTTATGTCAAATTGGAGACTAAAAGAGAATGATAAAAACAAATCAATTTCTAATTACCTTATGGTAAAAATTCTTTAATCAGCGTCATAATGAGAAATAAATTCGCGCTGTTATTTACCACACCAAAAAAAATGTATTTGAATATTAAAAGAATCCTGTATTAGAATTGATAATAATTAGAATATTTTATAAGATAAGTAATGTTTGTATATAATAATTTATTAAAATATCATCGTTGTTTAAGTATAAAAATGTTTAAAATTATATAGATATACAGAACATTTTTTTTATTTCTATATTAATAGCCTGTTTAAACAATCACTGTATAAACTAATACATCTAATATTTAAAACGACCACTTAAATTAAGGCTAGTACTTTCGGCTTTTATAAAATTTATTCAAAACATGTTTCAAAATTACAATTTCGTTTAGTTTCGAAAAAGTTGTTTGTAAGTTATGCGAGTTACGATATACTAACTATATAGGACTTAGCTCAAACACTGACCAGTTTGCAAATGGTTGTGTGGCGAGACCTTGAAGCGAGCCCTCCCACGGTGACTCATTCGCGTCATTATTAGTAGTTTTAAAAAATTAAACGATTTAGAATTATGCTGTAATAATACTAGAGGAATCAACGAAAATATTGTGACGTCTTACGATTTACCTACCTAATGTTCTTTTACGTAAAACTGATGAGGGATTTTAAGGACCTCAAATATATAAATCGTATCCAGCTTTTCATAACAAAATTATGTATAACAAAAAAGCGTTTAAAAAATAATACACACAACAGCTAAAACTTAAACAAAAACTATCTCTAAGTTAATTTTAAACTAAGTTTAGTGAGCGGTTGTCTTTCATACAGAAATTGGTCGTGACATACGACTTCGCCAAATACCAGGCCCGTTGTTCACGTCTAAAAGAATCATTTATTACTTCGGCGTGTTTAAGCGAAATCTCATTCTAAATATAGAATAAATGGTTGCTAGGACTGGCGGGTTTTGCGTCATCTACCCACACAGGGGAGGAGGGTTTAGGAAGGGGGAAAGGTGGGAAGGATGTACGCCTGCGCGGGCTTCCGTTTCAATACCCACGCTTAATAATGTCAGAGGGCACTCCCGGGGAAACCTGGATACCTAGGACTCGTCGATACCGAGCTAAATTTATTAACAGGCGCCATCCATGTATTTGCGCCGGCTTTAATTACCTGCTGGTTTCTTCCACTCCCCGGTACTAAGGGTTTATGGAAATGTCAAGGCTTTTTGGGTGAGTATATTTATTACAAGGGTTTACTTTAAATAAACATTTTCCTTTGGCTTGAATAATTTATCATAAATGTGAAATCCTGAAATATTAATGGTTTTCTCTTATTTATAATATAAGCTTGTTCATTATTATAATCAGCAAGAAGCAGTGCAGTCTATTTGGACAAATGGCATACATGAAATGATTAGTGATATTGACCGTTAGGAAGTCAAGAAGTCAAAATGTTTTAAATTATTCTATAAAAGTTTCTACTAAAAATAATTTTAAGACATTTTTTGGTTTTTTATATTAATCAATTTGATTTAAAAGTACCTGTATTAGTTTAAAATCTAGAATAGATAATTTTAACACTTTATAAATGACCGTGGATTATGTTCTGGCATAATTTTTAGAACATTACTATAAGTAGTTAATCACTAAAATAATGATTACATCAAATACAGTTATAACACTTTAATCAAACTTTGATAATTTCTATTATAACTACTTGAACCAAGTTGTAATTTTACTGTTTGTGTATATGACAAATGAAAATTTAGTTTCTTACGAAAATTTGACACTTGCCTGTAACAAACAGTAATCAATAAATCAGAATGTTTAATTTTTATAAAAATCCAAATATTTTACTGTGTTATTTCTTATATATTTAGCGATCTCGCACGAATAGCGGAGACTCAAAAATTTTAGAAATAGATTTTTGTTTATATAGCGTCGTATAATTCAAATGAACTGAGTACATAGCTGTAATTTTTATATTACGCGAACCGCAGTTTTGTTTCCTTCTCAACATATTAATTTGTAAAGTTATATTGTACATTAAGACATACGTAAAATTCCAATTTATTTATAAATCGTAGCTTACACAATAAAAATTGAGTTATAAGTAATAATTTAATTATATAAGGCATGCGGGTCTGGTGGAATGGAAATCTGATATTTGTCTCGTGGTTAAGGACAGCTAGCATTATCGACTTAGTATCATGTTCAATGTTACTATCCGTGTCTGTTATAGTGAGCCTGCATCCGGCTTCCCCCGTGTAATAATATTAACACGTTGTACATAACATACATGTACGACCATTCCTGATGACAACAAAAATACAATGAACAAAATTTCGTTTAAAAATGTTCTATGACATTACTTTTCCAGTTATTTATTAGCAATATAAATATTCGTATATTTATATAAAATTTGGATCAACGTCAATTTTTTTTACTTTTACAGTCTGACGATAAGCACAAATTACCAAAATCCATTACGTCCAGTCTAGTGTTGTGCTGTGATTTATGTTAAATCAATATCTTTTTAAGGAAAGAATATAATTATAAACAACGAAATAATTTTATTTATAAATGAATAGTGTTTATTATAAGGTAAATAAGTATTTGTAATAAAATTTATTACATTCTCAGCGATTTTATTCACATTGTCGTTATCAAAGGATCAAGTGTTTCAAGTTAGATTCTATGATCTTCAACTGGTTATTTTATATTGATCCTTTCTTGTACCTTCATGAACGGTTCCAGCGTTTTTATCTAAAATTAGATAATTACTTTAAAATATTATTTCTTCATCATCATCTAATATTTTTTCCTATAAATTTGAAAATTATATATCAACGTTAAAATTTATGTTTCTATACGTCTAACAAAATTTTGCAAAGTGATAAGATATCAGTAGTTAGTCATCACATGGTAGACACGGCAATGATAATAGTCGATATGCGATAATAAAACTGTTTGCGTCTGCGTAACCATTTTTTAAAACTTCTTGAAACATTTAACATAAAAAATAATTTGTTAATTTTTTTATTTACTAAGTTGCATCGACTAAGTAACATCATTTAGTAGTTAAAGTAATAATAGTTTATAGTGTCTTGGTTTAAATGCTACTTATACATTTACAACTGCAAACGGCAATTCGATAGTACATACAAATTTTACGATACAGGTACAGATTACAGGTACAGATACCAGTAAATAAATAATTAGCAAATATTAGAGAGATAAGTTACAAAAAATTTAAATGTAGTTAACATAAATTTTATCTAATTATTAAAATTGACCATAATAATGAATTTTACTATTTTTATTAAGACTATTACAAAGATTGAAATATAAATATATCAAAAATAAGGTTAAGTATAAAGGCGGCTTCATAATTAAGAGATAGTGACAAAGGTTGCAGAACAATCGCCGGTTTCATCTTCAATGAGTGAGGGGTACATCAAACTGATCGCGGTGTCTCACGCGCCCGCCCGCTCCATTATAAGTCCATAAAACGTTCCGTTTTAAATTGCAAGTAAACGTGCAGACGAGTAAAACAGAAATAAATAAGTATGCAGGAGTTGGCAGCGCTGTTGCTAGGCGCGTTCAAGGTCTGCCCGACCCTGGCCGTGCCCCTCCCCCACGCCGTACCCCTATCGCGCATGTGCAAAGCGCAAGCTGCATTCGTCCACGCAAACGTTCAAACTATCGCACACTAAAGCAAGATGTGCATGTGCGCATTTATATGTACAATGGTTATTCTTAGTTCGGTATATACGTGGACGGGGCGAACGTTTGCGTGGCCATGTTGATGTGTGCAAAGATGAAGAGCTAACATCATGTGGAAACTGCCGAGTTACACAATATCCGTGATGTTCAAACCATGCATATCCTATAATAGTTACTAGGTTATAAATGTTAATATTGGACATAATAACATCGTAATTAATAGATAAATATAAAAAGTTTTTATTTCTCTTCCTAGATTACATTTTACAAAATATATTTTGGTGACTAATCTATTAAGTATGAAAATACCTATATCGTGTAGTTCAGAAATGATTTTGTTTTTAAGTATTTGAGATATTAACCTCATCTACGTTCTCATACTGTATTAGAAAACTATGAGAATTGTATGATTTTTTTTTAATAGGGAACGCGACGAGCAAGGCGTTCACCCGATGGCAAGTAATACGCTTGCCTGTAACAACGAGGCGCTGGTTAGGTTAATAGAACTGCACCATATTGCGCTTGTTGCCTTGAGACGAAAGGTGTTAAGTCTCGTTACTCCAGTAATTTCACTAGTTTACCGCCCTTCAATCCGGAACACAGTGATGTTTGGAGACTACTGTTTGGCGGCAGTAGTAAGATTTGCGGTGATACCTGGACGGTCTCCGGCAACAAAGATTTACCACTAATACAAATAAGTATGTATGATATTGCGTACTTTAGTATGAAATTTTTTTTTTTTCAAATAGGATTATCATAGCGAATAAAAACGAGGGAAACCCCAAGTGATGACTTCATTCTGTTAGGTACTGAGCACTTTATAAATGAATACCCACTTATGCTAACATAAATTCTAAATCCAAATTCTATTTAGTTTACTGTAAAGGTAAAGATTAGACAATATGGAAATAAGTTAAATAAATATTAATTTGTGAAGGATCCTTGAGGGAGGCCTATGCTCAGCAGTAGGTATTATCCGGCTCATGATGATGATAAAAATATTAGAAGGAATCTCGATTAAACTGTTTTACCGGTATACACACCTAACCTTCGAAAAGTAATACAATACGTCAATAACAGAGTAATCCTTAACTTCTAAAATTCAGTTAGTATTGTTTAAATCAATCGTGTAAGTTCGTCACTAATAATTTATTTTAAGATTTAAGAAATTGGCTTTTATTGATAATAATTCTCAATGATTTTGAAGAAGAAAATATTTAATAATAATTTTGTTACTATTTGAAAGTGTTGCGTTGTTACTGACGAAAGTATATGATTGGTTATAAATAATTAATACGGAAACTTGAGTCTTTTTTTTAAAAAAAAATACATTATGTCTAATTAAAAATCAAAGCATTATTTTTTATATCGTATTAATGAACAACATGAAACTGTAGTTTAAGCTACGGAAAACTATAATATACGATTTACGAAGGTTTGCTTCATATAAACCTTAAAACCACCTATGTAAAAGATATCGTTATCGTATCTTTCACACGAAATATAGAACCTTTCAGACAAATGAAGTTTGTAATAATCTTGTAACCTTATTTTGCTATTATTATATTTAGTCAAATTTAATATTTCGAATCTTTAATAAGTTTTTCTCATACATAGAAACTTTACGTCTGAACCACTTTGAAGGTATAAAGGATTCTAGATATGAATTTTAAGTGCCTGTCAAGTAAGTCTTGAAGCTAGCAAGTTCCATAGCGATACCCGCGTCGTCATTTTACTTGTATAAGTGCGGGTAATTTTTATAAAATTGTTGAAAAGAAAAAAAGGCACGCTTTTTTCTACCTGGTATCCTTGCTGGTGATTCGCCGGAACAATCACATTTATATATGAGATAGGCGTTGTCTTTTTCCTGTAACACGTGCTTATTTGTTCGACCTCACTGTGACTAATGCGAACGTTGTAAATAAACATAAGCGATCGGCCATATTGTCCGCCATGTTGGTGACAAAACGTCAACATGACGCGCTCGTCAGCTGATACTGTTGATAGTGCAAACCGCAATGATGAGGAAATCTCATCAGATTCAATATGAAATATACAATAAAACTGAAGAATTATTTTACAAACAAGCCTTTCCTTTTGCTTACCCTCTCCTACTCCAATTTTACATCAGTAATGAACACTGAAATCGGTTTTATACACAACGCTAAAATCGTTGTTGTATTTTGAATGTTGATGCATATACGTTTACCTGAATAACACCGAACGTTGGTAGATTTAACCTGTGTATTTTATATAAATTTTTAACTGTTAAGACTATTCAGTAAAAAACTCTTTATGTTATTATCTTATTTACTTATGGGACGCCATCCATACACAAGAAATTCAAGAAGTAACTACGAAATTGATACTTCGTGATAATTTTCAAAAATGTTACTCAAAACAATCATTATTTTGAAATAGCAATTATTTTACCTGCTAATATTTTTATAGCTAAAGTTAGCTTTAGTTTAATGTAAATATCAAAACAAAGAATAATTTAGTTGACCTATTTATGACTATATGAAGAATGTGTTTGCGATAATCATATCAAATAGACTGACACTTTTTAATCTTTGCAAATGATTATAATTTGTATAGATTACAATATTTTGTTCTTTTACAATTTTATTGTAAATAGAGTTAGAGGAAATTAAATATTTTTTGTTTAATATAAAACAGAGGTTTAAACAGTGGGAAACTTGATATATAAAAGCAACTAATGAAGACAAAAGAAAACAAATAAAGACAATGTGAAATCATATGTCCAGGAAATATATAGTTAGTTTGACCTTAAATACTGTTACAATTAAAAATAAACAAATTATTACATATGAATTAGAAACTGACATTTTTAAATGATTGTTCATTGGGTTTTCCCATTTTGGCGCCAATACCTTGTACAATATTTTGCGATATTAAAATGGAATGGGATGATAAAGAAATCCGAATCGCTGTGATTGCATTACACAAAGTAGGTATGGAGTTAAAGGAAATTTTTAACTATCCTTACGCTTGGTATTAGTAAAATGTTTATGTACCGGGCTATTAATAGGTACAATGAGGCCTCCTCTGTTTATGACAGAAAAAGATTTGGACGTCCACGTAGTATTCGTACGAAAAAGGTGGTCAAAGCAAGGAAAAGAATTCGAAAAAATCCTGTCCGGAAGCAAAAGATTTTATCTCGGAAGATTAAGATAACACCTAGAACCACGTCGCGTATTTTAATAGATGACTTAGAATTTGTAACCTATGAGAGTCGTACTGGTTCTTCCTTAACTGATAATTTAAAAAAGAGTAGAATGGTAAAATCGAAACAACTACTAAAGCGGTACGCAAAAGGCGGTCTTGAATACATATACCGAATAACATGGTATTCAGGAGACCCTAAAAATATTAAAAAATCACATTGGATGTTTACATAGACATTACAGATTATGAGACATGACATTGAATTTTTGAAGCTTTGAAAAGGTTTTAACTGATGGGTAAAAAATCATGTAGAATTATACCTCTACTATTCAGAAATCCTACTTTTTGTATTAAACTAAATCAGTCGATATTACCTATTGCAGATCAGTCGTAAACAGGCTAAGCAGAAATGCTCAATTGTACTTCATAAAAACAAACTGGTTTTAACATTACTAGAAGCATCCGTGTGATCAATTTTGTATAATATGACTTATTGATTTTGAAAAGTAAATAATTAGTCAATATCTCATGTTTCTTAAAGCTTATTTCTCTAAGTTCTATTTAGGTTATAATTGATGGAAAAAGAGATCAAAGTTGAGTCGTGCGGTTCGGTAATTGTTATTCAGCTTTCGCGGTCGTGGGTTCAAGGCAAAATGATTATGTAGGAAGCTCTAATCGAGGCTCATGTGGACAATAAACAATTAACTATTACATGTTTTATGTTTTGAATTATTCATTCTTCAAAAATTGACTTTAAAAATAAGTAATAAAGGCCATAATATCCGATTAATTGGTGTTCTACCCCAGTCTACCTAGTGTTGATGAGAATTGAAGATTCGCCGCTTAATATATTTACATTAGATTGTAATCTGAAATACAATAAATTTGGGGTACCTGAAAATGTATTAGAATTTTTATATTCAAAAATTACAAGAAAAACGTTGCCTTTAAGAGTTTTAATTGAGCAAAAATATAACCTTATATAATTTGTACAATAGTATGTTGATGTATATCATATTGTATACATACAGACGGTACAAGCAAGAGTCAATGTTTTTCCTCCATTTTAACATTGGTATTGTTTTAACATCTTAAAATTTTATTGAATATTTTTATTTAACACGTTTGTTTATAATAGCAATATTAGAATCAATCCGTAATTATCGATTTTTGAAATAATAATAAATATTTACTTGTATAGTACAATATTTTTGAATGATTTTTTTTTACATATATTTTATTAATCGAACTTCATTCATGAAAAATCAGTTAAATTTGGCTAAACTCAGTAACCTTTTAAAGCTCGTCTATTGTTTGGCCATATTCAGAAATTCTAAAAGAGGTCTAAAACGAGTTAAAATATTCAATTGAATTTTTGTTGATATAAAACCAATCTTAAAGTAATCTAAAGTTGCCTTTTTTGTTTAGATCTTTTAGATTTACATTTGGAATGGTAAAAAATCATAGTTTATTCCTAAGAAAGTTTCGTTATAATTTTTAGTTTTCTTGATATAAACGTTTCTTTACTTTTTTATTCCCATGGTTCTTTATGTATTTTAAAATAAACAAAATTTTTATTAATAAAATATATATCTAAAATAGATATATATTCTTTGTATATTAGAATTTTTCTATACTAAATTACAGACTATAGCAAATGCTTCAAAACCGACGCAAGTTTGCTTTCATGTATTAAATATATAAATATCCATATCCCCTCGTACGGGACGTGGAGTGTGGAGTACCCTCACTCTAAATGGACTGACAACCAAATAAAAAAAATTCGCCTGAAATTCGTGAAAATCATTAAAAAATAATTGATAATACATAAATTTTATTATATCCAGACGTGGATAGATAAAGACTGATTTTAATGAAACGTATTCATTATTTATTAACCAATAATAAGGACGAAGTTAATTTTTTATTCAAATTAAAAACGCTTCTAATACTATAATCTAAATAAATTTTTAATTTATTCTATTTAATGAAATAATTAATGTTAAACTTTGAAATTCAAACATAAAGAGAAACCTTAACTATGGAAAGCTCAATGTAATTTCACGAATACCTACTTCGGGCTGAAATTACTCTTAACTCGGGGAAACGAATTAATAATTTATTTAATTTATGTACTTTTATAATTAAATTTGTTATAATCTAATACTTTACCTAATAATTGATTATGTAAGTTGATTTCAATTAATCTTGCTAAATTCACGTTAATATACGTCGTGGACTAAACTACACACTAGTAATAGATCTATGTGATGAAATACCATATAGATCTTAACGCATATTCTATTTCTTCCTTCAAGTGTGTAGTGTGCAAATGATTTCAACGTTACTATCATACTAAACGTTAATTAATTTTTTCACCGTTACTTCACTAAGAACCTAGCAGTAGATAGTTGTTGAGAGTAAACTTTCAACAACTACACTTCATTTTAGTTAGTAACGATTAGATGTATTCTTACTAAAGATGAATGAGACTACTTTTTCGCTACGACCTTAAAACTTAAATATTATTAGCAGGCTGTAATAAATTTGTTCAACAGCTAAACTTCGTTTTAGTTAGTATATAATTAGCTGTATTTCGACTAACTAACCACGAATGCGACGCCGGCAGGGATCACCCGCTCACCTTGAACTCACGAGCTCTAAATTTTTTGCGTACCTATAACAGGATATACAGACTTCGCTTGAACTAAAAGCCCTTAGTGTTTTTACTAATGGCCCTTGTTCATGTTGGAATTTCAAATGAGAATATGTCCGAAAATTTCTAAATAAAAACCAAAAAACGCGAAGTTTGAGTAAGTGAGAGTTTTTTTGAAACTGTTAAGTTATTGTTGTGAAACAAAAAAATAGGTAAGATCTTTCACATTAAAGATTATTATAAATACATATTACGAAAATATATAAACAAAAACCGCAATTATTTGTGTCTCCCTTTCAGCCTTTTTTTTGTTTGTAATTATTCTTATGATAAACATAGTGGGTTTAATGCTGTAACAGCATTCTCTGCTCGTCAACCCTAGAAGGAAAAAGATATTGTAGGTTGGTTGAAATATGTTTAGATTGACTTCTTTTTAAAAATCTTTAAAATAAGATTCAGAGAGAAAATTATTAAATATAGGTGAGGATACTCAAAGATAAAAATTGTTTAAACGGTATTAAAAATTCCTCGACACAAAAATGAAGATATATTTTCGCAATACTAGTTTGTAACGTGGACGCTAAATTTTGCGTTCACTTTAGCTTTTTAATTTACTGTAAGCAATCGTCTAAGTACCTAATGGTCACGGGTCGTTTATAGATATAATTCAACAAACAAAGAAGTATATAATGTGCGGTATTAATAACATTTCTTAATTGTTGAAACATACGCAAGTACATCATTTCCGCTTGAAATTTTTATGTATTTCGGTCATTTAAACCAAAATGGCGATTCGAGCATTAATAAACTACACTATGAAGATTCAGCACCAATTTGATTTTTCAAATGAATGACAAATACTTTCTTATCTAAATTATAATACATACTAATATGTTACTTATATTAAAATAATGTATACAGTTTTAATATAGTACTTAATTATAAATATTGCAATAGGTTTAATTAAAATTTACAATTCGTATAGGTACAGATCATAAACAATAATTGGCCGGTCTTGTCTAACGCTTAAATCAAATATGGCTACTTTGTAATCTAATGCTATTGAAGGTTTTCCTTAAACCGCTTCATAACAAAATTAAATGGATACGTGAAAGACGACTTGAAAATAGCTATACGAAGATATATTTCAGCGAAGTTTGGAAACAAAACACTGCTTGTACTCACCGGCCGGGGCGGGACGTTAAGGAAAATATTGCATAATCTCGGACCACGTCCGATGCGCTACCGTCATCGGAAGTCACATGGTCTTCATTGTCGAAATGATCACGTTTACATACGCCGGAACTAAGCACACCATACGAATTTGTCTACCGAGGTCATTGAAGCGTATGGAATTTAAAAATGTACCATTTTTTCCGAATATTTGAGAGATTATAGCGCGGTGGTATTCGTATGCGGTGAGTTGCGCGGCCGTCGACAAGGCACTGACGGCCGTGGAGCGGTCGGCGGGCGCTCCTGCATTGCGGCGCGCAGGCGCACTCGCGCGCGCATGACCTTGGCATTGAACTTGGCAATGGGCCGGCGCGGTGCGATCCCCGCCCGGCGGGGAACGCATTGCACCGGCAGCTGCACCGCCCTTACACCCCTCCCCGGCCTCACCTCTCCGCAACTAAATCACCGCGCCGCACCGCACGTCCTTCCGCCTCGGCCCAACCAGCAAAACCCTTTACTCAACTTATCTCCTTTTAGGTAATAAATTACCTAGAAAAAACGCATTTAAACTATATTTATACATAAATTCTATATGAAATATTTAAATATTGTTTATATACTCCATCCATTTTTTTGTTTAAATTTACATCACACTCTACAATGACGATCATTAGATGGTCATCAGTACATTCAGAACAATGGAACACAGGAATATTTTTCAGGTTTCTACTAATTGAACTTTGCCATTATGTTGTTTGTAACACGAATAAAGGCCTGGGCATGTTAATTTTATTTTCATTGAGTTGTTATAAAATGAGTTAGGTGGGCGATGTGGCGTCTTCCCATACGTGCCCGGCTGGCGTCGGGCGGTGGGAGGATGGTGGCAGGCTCAGAGATCGATGTGATGTGCCCGCGCATGCGTACTCGTTCATCTCCGCTAGTTAGCCCGGCTGTTATTGAGCGCGAATTACGAACAAAGGTGCATTTCGCACATATCAATTAATTTATTATTATCAAATACTTTCACATAAACAGAATATAAACAATTATTTTTTTAATCTTTACATATTTGCCACAACTAGTGGTTTCTTTTATGTTGCAAATTTAAGTCCTTTGTATTAAGAAGATCAACAGGCATTTAAAAATTGGCCATTATTAAAATTACTTACAATTAGGCATAAAAAAATCATAAACACTTGTTAACATTAGAAATTTACACAATTATATTGCGCAAACGCCATTTTTCATTTTACTTATAAAGAATACGGATTGAGCAAGTTGTAACTTCAACTTATAGTGATAACAATTATAACTTTGTGTGAGTAAAAGACTATATGCAAAAATTTTAAACAAAAAAAAAAATAACTCTGTGGTAAATATTAATATACTTGAATTAAAAATAATATTTTACATAAAAACCATATACCTCCATAATATTTTTTATCTAAAAACTATTTCAAATAACATTAATATGTATTATGTAGTATACATTATTAATAACTCCTTTTATTACTAGCTATATAAATATAAAATTTTTACTTATTCGCAAATGTATTGTGTAAAATAAATATATAGTTTATCAGTAATTAAGAGCTTTGTTAATTTAAGGTAGGTTAGAATTTGTACTTAATAACTCACTTTATTTTTTAAGTAAATAAGTTATATAAATACACAACGTTAAAAGTTATCGTTAAATAAAGGTAATTCTATATCCACAAACTCCTTTGAAACTAAATACTCAAAGAACTTTCCAACTTCATGACATTAAAAGGTCAAAGGCTAACTTTGCTACAAACGTTAGTAAATTGAAATTCTTGTATGTAATTTTAGATTACTCTATTTCGCTAGTGCTTTACGAAATTTCTTGATATTATATAATGAAGAAATAAATATTCTTACATTCAACTTAATTGTAATTATCTTTCTTGGCAATGTATGTACTAACATCCATTTACATTACAAGTAGACAGGTTTTTAAAAGGAAAGATATCATAGATAAGATATATATTAAAATATTGCAAAATAGACATAAATAGCATTGTTAATAGAAAGATATAGGAATATAAAAATAATTTATATGTAAACAAGATACTACAAAAAGATACTTCTTATTTATATAAGAAAGAGACGGTACACTTTTTTTCTTAAATACCGCCATAGTATCTTATAACTTTCTTATTATGTAGCGGTCTGTTAACTTGTTTATATGAAGTGTCATTTGAATAAAATTTCTTAAAAAAAATTAAAACTCAAAATAAACGAATATAGTAAACCGATTGGACAGATTTAACTTAAACTATATTAGTTTAACGAAACAGAGATGATTAAATATTGTATTTGTTTGGAACAAAATATGTTAAAAAAAAATAATCTAGACATTTAATTTAATTTAAATAAAAAAGGTTAACGATTTACCACTATCCCTCTTGATGTTAGGTAGCAATGCGGTCTGTGGTGGTAAAGGCGCATTAACCTAAACAAAAACGTCTATTTCTCTTTTTTTGAGATTAATTGAAAGGTCATTTAATAATAATAATAATAATAAAAAAATTCCTTTCCGTTTAATTGAAACATTTAAAAACATCAATACCTTATATTATACAAATTCAACTTGTTTTCAAGTTCATATAGCTTGGCTATGGCGCGCTATGTGAACGTAATAAACCCCGAAAGGGAGGTTATTCCATAACAACAAAGTAATAATAATAATTAATTGAACTAAGTCTTATAACGCAGGTTTTACATTTGTATACATTGTAAGCTGTAAATGTTAATAATATAAAGTTTTAACATCATCCTTATACAATTTCCGTGGGAGGGGAGCTGTAGTGGGCCGTCGGGGGTGTCAGGGAGTGGCAGCGAGCGGCGGTCAAGGGAGAGGGGGTGCAGTGGAGGAGGGCGTGGGCGCCCTTGTCCTTGCGTGAATCGATAGGCGCGCGCCCTGCCGGCTCAGCTGAGCTCTATGTACGTAAACATTTGCTTTGTGTGCTCCGTCTCGATTTTTAGTCAATACTGATATTTATTACTCATAAAAAATATAAGTAATCAGTGTTATCGATGGATAAAATTAAGCCAAATGACATAGCAAGTATGAATAGATATCAACCCCTGTATCGTCAACCATCCATTATAACAGCATTACCGTGTTTCCTTAGAAAAAAAAAAGGACACTGATTACTACGAAAGATTTGAGGTTATTTAAAAAATACTTTATTAATTTAGAAAAAATGATTTGGTACGACCTTAGGATGAATATCCCATTATTATCAAAATCAAATTAAATATCGTACATGTCACTAGAATAATTTAAGACACCATATACAATGATCGTGCGTGTTCAGACTCGCTTAAAGAGTACAAACCCCCATTCTACCTCAGGGAGCATGAAGCAAATAAAAAAGTACAACTACAGTTTATTATATATATATACATATATATTTTAGTAATTTTTAATTTTTAAAAAGGAATTATTATATCTAACTTTAGAAATACAGTACATTGTTGTATTTCTAGATCACACCAAATAAGGCTAAAGGGTTACCTCATTGAAAACCTACTCGGATGTAATTGCAGCTAAAATATAACCATGATGATTGTACTGGCTAGAATAGATGAACCGTACTGGCTTACAGGTTGTCATTATTTATTACTATTGTACTTTAATATACGTATAACAAAAAATAAAAAAAACTTTCTGTTGAGAAGGGACTGCAAATAATAGTGAAAAAGCAGGTTCTCCGTGACCATGGTTGCTGCAAAGCACTCCAAAACGTCTTTTTAATAAATAATTAAATAAACGCATTCAAATTCATAAAACTTTGTTTTAATTTAACATATAATATAAATACTAGAAATCGTTAATCACCAGCGGGATTCAGCTCTGTATATATAAACAGATATGAGTAAATCAAGCTACAACTATTCACTATTTGAGGTATTATTGTTACTAAATACCATGTAAAATTGAAGTGTCAGTCCTATGAAGATTAATAACTAAAACTGATAATCTCTAAATTGATTAGTTTAAACTGTAGCTCATAATACTTGATCCAATAATCTTTTAGCCGTTTAGGAGTAAAATCATACGTAGCTATAGACACAGGTTAAATTGGAATAAAATTAAATAAATTATTCCATTACATTGAAATTAAAATACGTATAATAGATAAAACAAATTAATATAATTTGTGAAATAAATAAGCTGTTTAAACCAAATTTCAACTCTTTATATACCAACACATACTTATACACCGCAGGCAAACAACGCGAACCTTACTACCATAACTAGTTCTTTGCTTGCGGGACAAAAAAAAGAAACAGACGAATGATGACAAAAAAATAACCATGTATAACAAAAACTGTATGTTGGAAGGCAGTTTTTTTTCCATAGTAAAAACTATTAGTTTGTTACTTGGTAATAACCAAATTCAGTTAAAAACTAAGTATACAAGACGTGATAGCAATTTGTAAAGAGATCGTTCATGTTATGTTTCATAGAAGCGCGATTTAGATTCACCCTTGAATTTAAGTGTCCGTTGAAAGAACACATCTTGAGGAAACAGATATGTACTAAGAATAGTTTTCACGGACATGGGGACATCTATCAACTTACATCGATGTGGCGAGATGAGCAAAGCGTTCACTTGATGGTAAATGATACCCTTGTTCATAACGTGGCATACCACATTTGTGATCGTCGCCTTGAAACAACAGGTGTTAATTCTCGTTATCCCAGTAATGTCAGTAGCTACAACGCTCTTCAAACCGGTACTCAGTAATACACAGTACTGTTTGTTGGCTACAAAAGGAGCTGTGGTGATACCTACTTAGATGTTCTCAGGAAACAAAAACCGTGATAACGTTGGTTATGATAGGAATTATTAAGTTATGATAGCAAGAAAAACAAAAAAGTATAGAAATTAACAAGTACATAATTTGTCTATTAAATACAATACGTTTAAACGTATTTGGCCAATATCAACTATAATTTTTAGTGGGATCAAATCTTTAGCCTATAACATCAAACATATCGAGACATTATTTATTTTAATTTATTCTTTATACACACTAACACGTACATATATATGTATATATATAAAACAAAACTATTTAATAAAAGTAACAAACATAGTGTCACATAGCTGAGCTTAACCCAAAAAGAAATTTTTTTCCAGCATACCCAAATAGGAAGGATAAATTATTTCAATTATTTGTGTAGGTGTACCGTGTATTAGGAACAGTAACATAAAAGAAATATATGGCAACGAATGAAGTGGTAAATATATTCAACTAGAGATAGAGATAAATAGTCTCTAACTCTCTTCTTAAAGATAATAGGTAAGGAGGGACAGGCATTTTATTAAAAAGTTTTTATAAAAATTATTTCACAAAATGCATCTTTTCTATTTTTCCGTTACACTAATAATTTTTTTGACCTACCCTTTAAAAAGTATTTTTTTAAAGAAGAACAATCGTACCGTATTGTAAACCCTCTAGACATGATTAAAAGTATTAAAATACGTCATTATAATATTTAGACTCCTGTTAACTATTATACATGTTGAAAAGCTCTGCTTTTTTTTCAAACAGATGTGGCCATAGTTAACAAAAAGAGGTCGCTATAGATACCAGTTTGGTTTTGAACATGGGACCAACCACACTTCGGGCCAATAACCTCACAAATATATATATTTTCACGAATCGCAGCTGAATCCTTTTAAAGTATATAGTTCAGATAATATGCTATAGATTTATATGGATTATATGTTCTAATATTATTTTGCATCGTAATCTAGATTTTCTATTTATAGTTTTAATATTTTGCACGAATTGACTATATTATTTTATTTTTAGTTCGGAGTATCTCAGACGGGACCGAGCTTATCATATATAAATACACATAAATTAATATTTGTAATATTAGATTAGAACAGAGTATTTACGGGTATTATGAACTGTAAATACTTTGTTCCTATAACGTATTTGCATAATATAACCATCTTTTAAATTACTGATGAGCCCACTACACCTAAAACTTAAATGAGAGACTGTCTTGCTTTTACTTAGTACTTACGTAACTTGAATAAGAATGAGTTGCAACGTCAATTTTGACCTTCGTCAACAGCGGTAACAATATTTTTAGCTGTATAAAACTCAAAATTTAACACATTTAATGTGATAACAGGGACTCAAATCGTTAACAAAATCAATTTTCCACTACCTCAAACTATTATTTAATGACAAAAAAAATGTTTTATTTTGCTCTATACGTCAATAAAACATATTCAACGCAGTTTAGACATTTTTTTATATAACATTACTCATAAATGTTTTAGTAGATAGTTCTGTTAGTATAAATTCCTATCAATAAGTTGCTATACAATTTATTTGCACATATATGAGCCATGCCGTGATATAACAATACGTCATCCGCCCACTCGCAACTTCTTTCTGTAATATCAATGGAGACACGTGTAACTTAAATCCAATAAAAGTACAGCCCGCTATTTTTTTTCTATATTAAAACCACTATTTATTGTTATGAAAACTACTAAAATAAAATTACAATAATCTATGTCTACCTTCAAGTGTAAATTATGAATTACACAATATTAATTAGTAAAAAATGGAAACCGCATACGTCATTTGTATTTAACAATCATCTATACCTTACACCTTAAAGTGTGACTTTTATGCTTAACCGCAATATTATATAGTGTTGAAACAAGTAGTTCATGGTGTAACTCTCACTCAGATTGTCTCAGATTATTCTGGCCTTCATATTGTAATCCAAAAAACAACAAAGGTATAATGACAGCAGATTTACAACATAAGGGCTGTAGCTAGCCGGGTGAATTCAAAATAACCTTACCAATGACCAAACCAAAAAAAACATTCTTTAAAAATCATTTGTAATCTGTGTTAAGCATAATATCTTCTGTGATCAAATCCCAAAAACAACTTATGTTTCACAATTTAAATCAATAGCATTTTTTTTTATTTGTGGGCGGCTGCCTGGGTCCAGAGTCGGTCGATAGAGGGGTACGGAGATGGGACGCCTACGTAGGTTTCACCCCACTCCGCCAGCACCCCTCGCAGCTTCCCCTGACCTACATAAAGGGGATGGGGATACGCTTGCGTACTGTATGTGCCATCTCAGCGACATCTCGATAACGGTATACGTTTTGACGATTTAAAATATGACCGAATCGAGAACGCGTTGTTAAGATCCGCCATTTCGATAGCGCCGTTGAGTTATAACCATTTATGTTAAAACCATAGCATAAATAATTGGGTTTAATTCTGAAAAAAGGTATTAAAATACTTATTAAATATTTATCATACAATTTTTCTACTCAAAAATAGTTAAAAGTAAAAAATATCTATGACCCTAATGAAAACACGTTGTAGAATTATTTAGTGTTTAGTTAGATTTCAATGTTTATTACGATATATAATATTAAGGACTTTTAACCAAGAATTTTTTTTACAAAAAATGACTTAGATTTTTTGTAATGTAAAGCACATTATAATTGTAGTAAGTAAAATTAAAAAGAACTATAAAAATATGTGCATAATTGCTGCACAACTTTAAAATATTTTTTACTTAAAGTTAACCACGCTCTTAATCGATTCTATTTAATAAAAAAAAAAAGAAACCTATGTCTAGTAGTTAGTGCCTATCGACAGAAATAATCTTAAATAAAAAAATCTTAAAACACAGCAAACTAAGTTGAACTTGTAACCCTATTTTTATGTAAAATTTAAAAGCATCGCAAAATGTAATTACTATTGTTGAAACTTTCTTTTAAATTTCCTTAAACATTCTTTGACAATGAAGTTAAGACGAATTAGAGACACTGAGAAATATTATAAAGCACAAATAATTAGTCCTGATAAACTTTGTAACGTTTTACGTTTCAGTGATAAGATTGAAATTCATAATTTAGATTTTTATAACATGCCTTTGTTCATTTAACCGGAAGACGTCGCTTTGATTTTATCTTTAAAATATACTATCCGCGATGAACAAAGGCGTAAAAAGCACGGACATGCGGGCCCTTAAATAGTACTTCCCTTAAAGACTCGATATATGTACGTAAGTAGTTATTGGGGGTTCTGCATAACAAGTTTATATTCAACAAGATTACAACTTTATATTCGTTAGAAATGTATATATTTTTATAGCATTATTTTTACAACACTACAAGAAGTAAAGCAAGCAGAAGTGATAGTAATTGATGACGGTATTGTCTGTGGTCTAATTTACTAGAACATGACAACTACGACCACTTTGACAAGTGTGATGCGATTAAGGAGAAGACCAAAATTAGTTTTTACTACTTTATTAAGGTATTAGTACCTCAATAAATTAATAAAAACATATATATTGTATAAAATGATTGAATCAAATAATGAACAGAAAACAAGGAGCATACCAATGCAGTGGTTGCTTCAGTTTTTATATTAAACTTATGTAATATCCCACTTAAATATTTTGCCTGTGACCAAAATGAAACAGATGATTATTAAGTTGTGTCCTTGAGGGCATGAATATATTCATTTATAGTTTATACAAACCAAGTTTTTATGACTTCCACGGTATGGGATTACACGTGAATGGCTTACGTTAACTAGCGAATATATTGCAAAAACTACGAAAACAATGTGTAAAAAAATTATGTTCTTATTGGTGTTTATAAGTTACTTTACAAAGATTTGAATATTATTTAAATATATAAAAATATTGCAAAATATATACATTCGTAATCCAGTATAGACTAAAAACATCCACGTATATTCGTCTTTTTCTATGCATATAAAGTAAATAACTCTTTAATGTTCCCACAATTGGGACCCAGAGGCAGCTCTTACAAGGAGACTATAAATATACATTTTTTTTAACATTTTTAGCTCGGGTATTCCGGTTTAATTTAAGACTATACTTAAAAAAACCTTATTTGCTTAGACGTTTAACAACGAACGCGATGACGTGAGGCATATGTATATAAGCAGCAAAAGGTTCGGTTGATCAATTATGCTATAGGTGTTACACGTAAGGTTGGCGTCCATTTATATAACAGGTAACAAATTGTAACACATCTACCTACACGATCGCTCATTGTTTACATCATATCCCGAAACCGAATAAATGCTATTCTGTGTTCCAAATGGATCGTTTAATTTATAGTCGCCTAACTATCATATGTATAATTTTCTTATTACAAACATGAAGGCTGCGGAGAATTACACGAAATTGATTGTCACGGACGCGTTTTAAAGTAGTAATATATTATAATTACCTTAAGGCTGGTTCGTCTCCAGGATTGGAATTACTCCCGAGCCGTATTGCGCGTTATTCCCTCAAAGAAGCCATTGCCAGAAAGAGGGCACACAAGAGAGACTAGCCGACGCGGCGGCGCGCGGCAGAATCGCTCGGCCTCGACCTTGGCCGTCAAACCGGCGCATGCGCCCCGCGCCGCCCCCCGTCTCTCCACTGCCAATTATGTCATTATGTTTGCTACTGTTGTGTTGCCAAACACAGTCGTGGTCCGCTGGAGATCTATCCTGATTCTAACCATATTCGTTCTCGATAAAAATAAATGAAATTTTTAATTAATTAATATAACTTTATTCTAAAGCAAACAGGTAAAAAAATAGAAAAGAAATAGATAACAAAAAATCATGCAACAATGCTATTCAACCTTATAAGTTACGAAGTCAAAGAAAAACTAAATTTCTTGTCGTGCAAATATTTCTATTTAAATTTCATAATATAATTGCTAAATAATTGTTTTTGTAGATATATATGAAAATGCTTGCGAATGAAAAAAAATCCCAGGCTTTTAAATAAATTTTACTTTCACGAAAATGAAGACAGAAAAAAAAATTTTTAATTTATGTTTTGTCTTTCATTTTAGAAAATATGGTTCAAAGCTTGCTATAAATA
>DWLS01000542.1:0-29124 GCA_018246255.1 Pachliopta kotzebuea
CAGGGTCCGATGAAGCTTTCACGGCCATAATAGTGGCCGAAAGCATCGACATCACCCGAAAAAAAAAAAAAAAAGCAATTTTTATAACAAGGCTATATTTTGAGGGATACATTATCTATATTTAGCAGTGGACATCCATTGATTGAAATTATGTCTTGTAATAATTTCATTGTAACATAAACAGCCGTTTTAAAAATTCCACTGCTGAGATTACTTTACAAGGAAAAAGTCAAGGAAGGCTTTTTATCTACTAGGTTCGTAAAATGTGAATTGGAGGATGACATGAATTTGTTTCGTAAAATTTGAAATTACAAGTGTCGATAACCGTAAACAACGTAACTATAAGGTGAATGAATTCTTCGCATTACTTTAGTTGATTTGTTAGATATACTCCGTTGAGTGAGCCCGCCATAAATCGGGATTTTTATAGAACATATCATTTTAAGTTCCCCTTTAACAGGGACGTCTCTATATTGACAGCACATTGCTATAAATATTGATTTATTATAATTAACTGTCCCTGCTTCAGTTAAAAATTACCAATAAAATTTATTCCGGATAGTTGGTAGTAATGTTTTCAATTTAAAAAGTCGTCAGTCAAGAACGGAGTCATTAAGACACCTCTACTTCCTTTCCTCATTTCTTTTAGTTGACTTATTTATTTTGTAGACGCGGAGTGTAAGTTACCAAGGGAACCGGATCTCCTGACATACAACTGTATGGTACATTCAAGATCAATGCTTGGATTTGACTGTCGTTTTATTATAATTATCGTAAAAAGAAGATGCACAATAAATTCTAAATCATTTGATATCACATTAATTTCTAATATTTGTCGCTTATATTTAAAACTACAGAAATATTTTCTTTCACCTGTTCGCTTTATCTATAGTAAAGATACTAAGGAAGGAACTTTGAAGAATTATTTGCTTAAGTTCCATAATAAAGGTTGCATAAGTTATAAGACATCAGAACGCGGGCAGCCCAGAACCGATCAGTCTAGATCTTTGGGGGAGGCCTATTAAAAGCTGTGGGCGTTTATCAGCTGATGATTGAAGCTATAAGATCATACAATTATCGGAGTTTACAGCCAAACTCCAGGTATGAAGAGTTACTGCAAGAAAAAGAAAGCAAGTGCTATAGTTTAAGAACTAGTTTTAAAATACTAAGCTATTTTCAATGTATCCGATATAGTTTTACTTAGTAATTACTTGTACGGCGACTAAGTTTGTCACTTTGAGTACTAAGGTCATTAAGGTCTAGGAATCAGATCGGAGCTTAGTACTTCTGGTCATCCTTTCTCATAAGAGCAACAATCTAATTTACCTTTTATCTGTTATTTTTGTACTTGAACGATATATTCGTGATACTAGTATTGATATATAGTATTTGTAATGTGTTTTAATACATCATCGTAGTGTATAACAATAATTAGTGGTGTTGATTGCTAATTGCTACTTAAGTTGTGTTTTTATGTTAATATGCATAAATATAGTATATATATTAATCAGTTCGTGTGGTCACCGTAAATCATAAGGAAGGAGGTAAGCAGCCGTAACTTAAGTATATCAATAGTTCGATTAGTTAGCTTTATGGTCAAGTGGCAAAAAAGTTGAAGAGTTCGGCCGGACATCGGAATCGTTTTAACTTGAGAGGGCACTTGAGAACTTTTGTTTACACGCGAGTGTTAGCCCTTTGCATTCTAGAGCTGAGCCCCACAAGTGGGCTGTTTAGTTTGCCGCGACAAGTGCAGTCGGTATTGTGTGAAGACCTTCTAGCTTGGGGCTTATATTACTTATATCAGCCATTGATAGCATATTTTTTGACTACAGATTTTATAGCGCGCCCTACTTTAGTTACCTATAAATAAGATCAATATAACTACACCATGCAGGTGTTTTATTAGGAATTAATATTTTTTTTATTTATTATTTACACAAAATTCATCGGTTGAAATGATGATGATGATGACACACAAAATACAAAAAACATATATAAATAGAGAGAAAAAGTATAGAGAGAAAAAGTACAAAAGGTCAGTTTAGAGAAATAGAATTTTCTCTGAAAGAGGATTCTTCCAGCAAACCTATTAAGGAAGTAAATTAATGTAAAGTTATAAGCAGGTATGTGTGTATCATACAATAAAACGTAACATGATTAGAAATAAAGATCATAGAACGGATATATTATTACATAATATATTACTTATAAATAAATAAAAGGACAATGAAAATTTTTTATATATATATAAAAGTGAGATATACATACATATATAGAATAATACATTTTTGTACATAATGTTGTTTTTATACGAAGTACGGGTTTTTAATAAATAGACATAAAAAAGTTGCCTATGTAGTATATTTTAACTTGATTTTGAAAAATACGTAAACATCATACTACGACATAAATAAAACACAACTTTTTTATTATAAAATATCTTTTACAATATACACTATATGAATCTTGGATAAAAACATCAAAAAAATTCTCTTCGTCTTATAATTTTACAGTGTCCATAACAAACGTTAATATAAACAGTTCAATCATATGAGCATATTGAAAATTGCATACATCGGAGCGACCGGAAACAGCTGTACATTTTTAAATGATTATAGTATCAAAGAGCTAAAATACAATCGATATAATATTTCCTAAGAAATTACTTCAAAGACTACATTATTCGGTATATAAAGAATTATGAAGAACTTGCAACAAATACTTTAGTGCGAATTGTCTAAAAGTTTATTTAGTTAATACAATGGTTTCGTATTTATATTAAAGTTATTAATAGAGGTATAATACATGAATGAAACTGAAAATTATATTCTCTGAAGTTTTCTAATCTGACTAACAACCTATTACACAATTTGGTCGAACAATATAGCTGTTAAAATTAAATGCGGTGTGAAAATATCCTTTGTCGAATTCTTGTCAAACAATGCTTTGTTGTAATCAGTGTTTGATGTTTGAAGAGGCGCGCTGTTGTTACAATCTGATGAATTCCTTTGAAAATATAAAATTTGTATAAAAGAAGATATTGCATATGTTTGTAAATAATTTATTTAACATTTACCGAGCTCTGTAACAGTCATTATTTGTTTTATTAGTATACTCGTATTTCTTCGTACAAAATATGCATATTCATTTACATGGTTTTAACATCCGAGATTGGGTTTACTATTTGTATGGTAGTTACTACTATTCAATTTTCCAGGTTAACTGCTCATAGTCATACCGAAATAGCTATTCTTTCTGGTTGACAACATATATTTTTAAATTAATATATATAATCACATTCGCAGTGAAATATATAAACTATTATTGAACTAAGAGATGACGTATGCACGACGTTCACCTAATTATAATGGTTCTCGCTTGAGCATCACAATAACCGCAATTAGCGCTTTGAGACGTAAGATGTTTAGTCCTTATGTTTAGTCTTATTACTCCGATATTTTACTAGTTAAAGCTCCACTTAAACTAAACGTCAGTAATATTTGCATACTACTTTTTTAAGGAGGAAACAGGAGCTGCGGTGGTAGTTACCTAGACGGTCTTCAGCAACAGAGATCTACTAATTGATATTTCACAAAGACTATTTGCTTCGTTTTAATTTGATTACTATTGTCTAAAATAGTTTCATTATAATATATAGTAATAAATAATGTATTGATAATTTAGTAATAACTCAGTAAATGTTAAAATGTCCCGTTATATCTGTATAAGAGAAGTATCAAAGTTAATAAAGCGGAATGCTTAAAGCTGCTGAATGACTGAAAGAAAAAAAAACTTTGTCGATTCGAGCGTTTTCGCTACACACTTTCCGAGTCATAAATACTAAGTTGTTTACTACCAACATCGCTTTTGACGTTAACAGTTCAATAAAAAACATTTATCACTTTAACAGCTGTTTTAGCGTATCGAGCCCCGTCTCACTTTGTGTTTGAAAGTTTTTTATTAGACCAAACCGTCAAGCGCTCTGAATTTAATGAATTATTACATTATGAATACGTTTAATTAAAATAAAATTCAGTACACATATATGAAAACTATTTTTTTTATTAGAAAAGACGTAGAAACTATCGAGATGTTCAGCTGATGGTAAGTTACATGCTTGCCCATAACAATTTGGCGTTTGTTAAGATGGTATACACATCATTACATTGCGCTCGATGTTTTGAGTCAAAGTGTTAAGTCTCGTTACCCCGGTAATTTCATTAGCATATAGCACCCTTCAAACTGAAATATAGTAATGTTCACAATTGACGGTAGAAGTAGGAGCTGCGGCGATACCTGCCTAGACGGTCTCGGGCATCAGAGATCTACCATTAGTAACTAACTGAAAAAAGTATGACCTGAAACATAATAATTGTAATTTTTTATAAATTTACTGTTTATTGTTTTTGATTTGACATTGTTATTTATAAATCTATTGTTTTTGATTTGATTTTGGTTATTATCCCAGATTTTTAATTTTTATCACAATTTGATGCCACTTTAAAACAGTTGGTAAAAACAGAAAAAACTTAAAGTTCCAATAAATCAAAATCTAATGATTTAATTAAATACCTTAAGGTACTTAAAATTCTTTTTATGTGTAGTAATTTCTAAATTTAGAACAGTCAATATTTTTATCAAAAGTAAGTGATACATACTTATACCGTATAGATATTGAATTCACATTTCATTTGCAATTTGTATTGCCAGAAGAAATTGATGCTTTGAACTTGGGACCTCCGTACAAGACAAAACCTATGGCAGACGCTTGAAGCAGTTATAGTGATAAGTATATATCTGTAATGAGAAAGATATCGCCAATGGTTTAAACGGTGCAGCTTAACTGTCTATGGTCGTAGGTTCAAATCGGTCAATCGACTATTTACGGATATTATAGTAATAGAGTATGTATTTATAGTCTATGTAATTAGAAAAAGTTACATTTGAGCGTTGAATGTTTAAATATAAGTACTATAGATTCCTTCCTGTTATGACTATGAAAAAATTCTCGGCTATAACTGTCGCGTAAAGCTCTATATATTTGTTAGTGCAGGTTCGGTTCCGTCAGGTGTATGTACACGCAATTGTTTGTTTAACACAATTAGAGTTTCGCACGTGTTTTCTAATAATAGATGCTGTACCGTACGCCTCACTGTCCATCACTCCTCACCAATCGGTGAGTGTCTGTTTTGTATTAGTAATACCGTATTGAAAGAGCTGCACCGAAAACTATGCATATCCCTGTTCACCATTCATTTAACAAACCATCAAGTGATATGTACCAAGTAGAAGCAATTCGGAGTCTTATTCGGGTAACGGTGAAGCCAATATCGTCTGCGCTTCAAGAGCTCGACATATATCAACAAATGAAGTTATGTATGCGAAAAATATTATTTGTTACCAACATTAGCCCACGGCATTGATATAAATGCCAAATATAGCCGCGGGACTGGTAATTAACAGAATTTAGAAGTTCGATCAGTTTTAAATTGGTATTACAAATATGAGTTTTTAAACGGCGGACAGGTCGCGTATTAAGTATAGATCGAGACTTGATTATCGGGGGCCCCAGTCGGTCGGTCGAAAGCATTAATATATCATATCGCCCACACCGCCCTCGATGGCGGATTGTTGTGTATCAGGCTTTACATTTCTAATAATGCAGAGCCTAATCCGTTAAATATTAGTCAAAATAGCGCGAAAATCGTTTTGCGCTGCGCGTGCGCCGGGGTGGGCGCACAGGTGAACGTCAGTCTGCTCTGGGAGCTCCTGCCGACAGGGATTCACTCACGCAACACGCCGCGAAATTTCGGTACAGTTTTCGAGACAAATTACAAAATAAACGAGAAACGATCGCGGGAAAAAATCAATTTGCGAGATTGTTTTGAGCGTTTACACGGGACTGGTATGTGCTGAGCGAGGATCGGAGGATAGGCCATGGTTAGGGGTGGGGTTATTGGGCAGTGATGTCCGCCGAGAGATGCGTCCGGTTGTCATTGCCGCGTGCTTGCTGCTGCTCGCGCCCATCACCGACTCCTGGTGGTGAGTTCCAATGCACAAGATAAAAACCATAAATAATTTTATTCTTACAAGAAAAATGTAAAAATTGTAAATAACACAGAAGTTAATAATTTAGGAAAATTAATTTCATTGACTTTGAATCTAGTATCTTAAATAATTGCACAAAATTTTAATAAGAGTACGTACGCCCAGATACATTTAAATAACATTTCCATGAAATAGTTATTTCGTTACTGATTATGTTTATTAATCATCTTATATAGCACCAAAAAACTAACGCATTAAATGTAAAATTTTCGGAATACACTTTTAACTGTAATTGGCTATTTAAAAATTAAGTTTAACAAGAAATTAACGCAACTCGCATGTTGTAAGCAACTATTTACTTTCACTTTTCAAAATGAATCTCTCCTGTGAGAAACTAAAATGCTTTCTTTTTATTTAAAATTTAGACTCAAAAAAAGATAAAAGAAGCCATATTGATTATAACATAATATATTAAGATTATTTTCAAAAATCTCCTGTATATAATTAAAGAAAACTTAGTTTGTTATACAAGGTCAAACGGAAGCTTCAATTTCACCACAACTACTTATATCGTATTAATACTGAGAAACGGAGCTTTAACAGCAGGTGGCTAGGCTCCAAAGTAAACTTCATGTTCATTTCTGTGAGCCAAATTTCGCTGAACAGGGTTATAGAACAAACTGCGACCATTAAAACGAAATAGAATCAACTGTCGATTAAATCTTTTTGTTTATTATGTTTTCCTATAAGCCTTTAACGGAGCCTTAAAAAGGAGTCGAATATGTTCATGAAGCAAATATGTTGCTGATTAAAAATATGTTTGTGTATTTTACTTTACGTTATAATGTATGGGTTTGTTATTATTTTAAAACAAACTTGCATCGTTTGTTTAAATCCTATAATATGCAAAAAGTCACCAAAACAATTTCTTTTAAAATGATCTAAAAGTTCTGAAGCTTTAACTGTTCATGTTATTTCTTATTAGAGTGAGAAATTATAAAGAATAAGAAGTATTGACGTATAACAGTTTTTTTTTTTGGTTTTGTGACATTAATGTATTTATTAATGTATTTGTTAACTTGACACAATACAATAGTATTCATATGATTTTTCGATATATTTGATAGAGGATTCGACTACACATACTACTACAAAATAATTTCAAAAGTATAACTTCATTATAATACGATTCATTATTAATAACATTTATTAATTTAACTAAAATTATATATATAATTCTCTCATGTTATTAGAAAGAATAAGTGATTCTTTGTATATTTTCATAAATAAATAAAGAAATAGCATAACAACTTTAATTATTTTGAAATATAAATTGAAGATAACTTAAAATCTCCTAACACGGGGGATATATCTCTTACTTCATATAAATTTAGATATACAAATAAGTTACATGTAATAAATGATTGTATTTATTTACCCATAAAAAAGAGCACCATACATCGGAGTAGCCGATATAATTACGCGTCAAGATTTATTACTAGGAAGTGGTAATAATGGCGATTTTCAACGGACTATATTCATGTCCTTTATTTACCCGGGCCAAATGCAAGACACTGTGGGCTTATGTTTAAGGTCATGTTAATTAATTACTAGAATTGTTGTTAACATATTTTACTTAGTGTTATGGTGTACGTTAATCAAGCGTTATATAATTTTGTTACTTCTTAATAATTTTAATTAAAGAGCAACAAATTTTATCAGCTATAACGTAGTAACGAGAAATTTGTGTAGTAAACGTTTATTACCTGTGAGTGAGTTTCTGGTGTGATTTTAATACACTAAACGTTATAAGTTGTTATTAATGTAAACATATTTTTTTTACTTAATAGTTAAACAATAATGGACAATGAAATTATAATTTCATTTACGTTAACTTTTTAAAGATATTATGTTTTCGTTGAACCAAATTTTCAGTATTTTTTTTTGCTTATTCCGTGAACACCTTTTCAGTTTTCAAAATTCTTTTAAGGGATGTGAGTACATAGTATATAGCTTAATTTTAAATATCTTAAAAAATTATACTAAATAGAAATAAATCTGTTTAAGTTGATAATAAAAAAGTTTAACTTATAACAAGTGTAATAGAAATAGATATAGACGTAGTATTTCCTTGTTGCTGGCGACAGTCTATGTAGGTCCCAGCGTAGCGTCTATTTCTGCATCCAAACAGTTGTGTTACTGTGTTCCAGTTTGAAGGGCGCTGTAGCTACAGAAATTACTTAGGTAACAAGACTAGACATCCTTTATCTCAGGCAATGACTACATGTGTTGAATTATAATCCTTAATAGCTAGTAACTAATGGAAGGTAAGGTTCCTTAGTGATGTTCTTGCTCTTATCGTTTCGTAGACATGTAAAATATTACTATTGATGGTACATGGTTAGAAAATGTTGCTTAAGTATAGACTGATTGTAACAGGTTCAAAAAATAATTATTGTTCAAGTTTCAAGAAAAATACTCTCAAAGTTTCGGTGAATAATCGCTTTCCTTCAGTCTGAGTGTACAGAGAAAAAAAAATTAAATATGGCTATTGAATACATTTCGGTGGTGAATTAATATGAAAACTAGTACAAAATTAAATTTATATTTAGATAGACACGTAAGAACTAGACGAAAAAAGAAAAACCTTTTTTTTTATTTCCTTGTAATTACCTTACGATGAGGGTTTGCCTTTTAATAACCCTATCATTAAAGAAATATGACCCTAATTTTCATACTCTCTTTCTGACATTGATAGATTTAAATTTTCTGGTGAAGTCTTCCATAAGAACTTCAACTGTGCCAAGTCTCTCACTAGACCGTTACGCACTGTGTTAAAAAGAGACAGAAACAATTTCCTCAATACAATATAAATAATTCATCTGTTTACGTACATATATATAAAATATAGATATAAATTTAAAAGCGTTATCCGGATTATGGAATATTAAAGTATCGGCTGAACTATCTGAATTATTCGCTCATAGTTTTAATACCCGCTACATCTGTCCTCCCTAAAGGTTGGCTGATGGAGAATGCCAGCTGGCATCAAGTCCGCCTTTTTTATTAGATATTATTATTTTAAAGATCTTACAATAAGGAAATAAAAAGTAAAAAGTCAAATCCATATCATCATGTAGTATTTTTTTATTTTTTTATACATTTTTTGCACAAACAAAACAAGAGAAATAGAATATGAATAAGAGAGACGCTGTTAACAAAAAGGTAGACAATTCCATAAGGTATTCTCTTCCAGTCAACGTTTCAAGATGTGAAGAGAAAAAAAGAAAATTCAATAAGGTGCAAAAAGAAAAAAATATTAAAAATCTTAACATAAATTTCAAAATATGTAACACATACCATGATACAAAGCGTTGTTTAATTTCCGCATGTAAATCCGTGTGTAATTTTCCCCGGTCGGAGTCTGATCATAATAAATTCAAGATTCGAGGCATAAATCTCCTGGGCATGAAATTCAATAAAGTCATACCGACTGGCGAACCACCGCGGTGGGGAGTTTAATTTGCAATTAATCAAGAGCGGGCTTAAATTAGGCGATTGGTGCACGATCAACAAAAATTGATGCCGTGGGTAAAGCTCGGGGTACGATGACGCGGGGAACAAGAAACTTGTTCCAGCTTCGTTTACGGTAAACTTTCTAAAGATACAAACTTCGATATCATGTTATAATTAAATTGTAAGGATAACTGCTTAAAAAGGCTAACGGCCTGTTGCCATCCCGGCCCTTGGTTTATGAGCTATACTGGTGGTAAGTCTCTGTTGTCGAAGACTGTTTGGGTAGCAACAGCTTCTATTTCCACCGCAAAATAGTATTGTGCAAATATTACTGAGGTTTTAAGACGTCCCGTACAACAACTCACAAGACCCAAGCTAACCTCACCTTCTCGTGATTTACCCTGTTAATGAACAAACGAGGCTTTGGTTCCCCGCCAACCTGCATTGGGCCAGCCCAAATCCTCCCATTATCGGGGAAGGCCCATGTCACTTTACTGTGTTCCGGTTTAAAGGATATGCTAGTGAAATTATAAGGGCAACGAAACAAAACAGTACGTCTCAAGGCCATGAGCCCAATGTGGTGTTATGTATACCATCTTAACCAGCGCTACGTTGTTATGAGGAGGCGTATCACTTATCATCAAGTGCTCATCGCCGCGTTGAAAAAAAAAAGAAATCGCTACTGTATTAATGATATGTTTGTATACTAGTAAGATTCATTGAACGCCTCTTCTCTTATTCTTCAATGGGTATAGGATGATGATAATCGTTACTAAATCTAGTGCTCACATAGTATATTACATTTTATGTTTAAACCCCCCCTTTGCTTTCAGGGTTGCTTTTTGAAAGTTGCCAAATTCAATGGCATTATTTGTTTGACAGCCAAATGCGCTGATGCCTCCGCATGCAATCCCCTTTTTTTTCCGTCGAATAATAACTCATTTTGGCAAGTTTTGACATTTGATAGATTGATTTTGACGACATGATGCGTAATTTAAGAGTGATTACAGTCTTTAATGATTCTTTAAGGTTTTTGCGAAATAAATAATGTAGTTTTGATTGTCGACTTGTTTGACCTGCGAAATGAATAACGAGTAATTTTTAGCTTCCTCTATTTAAACGTTGTTTTCTAATATATCACCTGTATTCGTACTAAAATTATTTATAATTGTAGCCGTCATATAATCTGGATGAAGATATCTGGATATAAAAGACTAGTTTCTCGTAAGTATTAACTTAAGTATAATTATATAAATGTGTATTTGTCTATATTGTATACGTAGATGTGTTTATTTATACATGGTCTGTATGTGTATGCTATTAACAGTATATAAAAGTTATTTCATTATTGTTTTAAAGTTTAATTAATACTCCTCTTAATCTACTACAAGCATCTCTTCACTTCCTAGGTTGACTATAAGAGAATGCCCATAGGCATTAAGACTGTGTTTTGAAAACTATTTTAAGGTATAACCATATAGTTTTAAATAAACAATAAATTAATAGTAATGATAAATGAACACTGAACAAATACTCATCTCAGCCTATTGCAGTCCACTGCTGAACGTAGGCCTCTCCAATAGATTTCCAGCGCGACCGGTCCATAAAACAAATACAATTCTGAACAAATACTGATAACTTAAAATAGTGACTTCAACTACTATGGGGTCATGGATTTTAGTTAGTTACATTTTAAATATACAACCTGTAAATCAGCTTGAAATTCCTTTATTGATAACTTATGTTCTTAAAAATTGATTGCTGTTGTGCTGTTGTCAATGTAATAATGTAGTTTTATTAATAATGATTACGATGTTCTTCATACAACTAGAGTTATAAATCATTAAATTTTATATACTTGTTTAGTTCGGAATCAAACTTGGTAACTCATCTCCATAAACCTGTTAGGCTATTAACCTTAAAAGAACTAACAAAATATAGCTTAGGGGATAAATTTTAATTCATTATAAAAGTTATGAAAATATTAGCATGCAATGCATTGAAATTTTTCATACTATAACAATGGAAGATGGAATTGGTTTATTGAATCAATCAGTTTTAATGACTTATTAGTAGCGGGTTTTACTTATCAGCGAGTTCCTCAGTTTTTTTGTAACGAAGCTTCGACACGAGCGAGACGTTCACCTGATGGTAAGTGATGATACGATTGCCCATACCAACTTGATGGTTAAGATGGTAAACAGCACCACGCGAGAGCTTAAGACATAAGGTGTAAGTTCCGTTACCTCAATAATTTCATTATTTATTATTGCAGAGGATTTATCTGCCCAAAAAGACTTGTATCCTAACACTGTTGGATAGAAATATCAGCTATTAAAGAAGTGAATAGAGCGAAATGTTTTTCGCTCTTTAAAAATAGTTATCTTTCAACCTTTATTTCTTATAAAGTTAAATGTCTGAGAGCGGAGATGTTGCTTGTTCGCCTACAATATTAATTTATCTCCTATGATTTATAACACAGTTCAGGTTCATAACCTTTCACTAATAATATTTAAATCTTAAGCAGTGGCACTATGTTATGAGCAAGCGTACAATTTTACCACGAGAAAGCATTGTTCGTCTTGTTGCTTTAAAATTGTATACTCTACTACAATGTAAATAATTTAGTACAGCGCAAGAATATTTAAAATGTATAGTATTTGCGTGAATAGTTAAAGTAAGATGTATTTTGCACACGAATACTTTATGATTTGCAACTTTTCGTCAAATGCTGCGGTCTTGTCTACAAAATCGTCAAACGGGACGTGAGTACGAGAAATATACGAATAAGTAGAATAATTTGGCACGAAACAATGCGGTCACGTAAATTTCCAAAAAGATAAGCAGTGTTAAAAGATAACATCCAAGGTTCACAGCATATGGATATGATTTGCCGACTTGATAATACGTATGTCTTCAGAAATTTAATGGAATTCTCTTCTATATGTGTGCTGTTCTTAAATCCGTGAGTTATTTTTGTGAGTCTTTTTAAATGTATAGCAAGCAGATATTATTGGCTGTATATACTAAGTAATAAGCAGTAAACATAGTCATCTATGAACAGATTAGTATTGTTATTATTAAGTACAAGAAACATAAAAAAAAAATCGACTGTGTTACTTAATATTTAGTAAGAATCCGAATTATTTTAAGTACCAAAAATGTAACGAATGTTTGTGTATCTGAAACAAGTCTCCGTTGTCGAAGATCTGAAGAGAAATGGTACCGTAAATAATTTTGATACTTTACATAGAGAATTTAGAGTTAAATTCGTTTGCTTTCATTCAAATTAGGATGCTGTAACTAAAAGCAAATCCAAAGCTTGATACCTGTCCGTTTGTTACCATTAAAAAAGACTGAATACATTTTCCAGAAGCGACCCGAAATATCGCTCGTTCAGTTAGAGACATCGTCTGGCGATTGGGGGCGAAAAAAAATGAACTGACCTTGATTTTATATTTTTAGTAGCCGAATATCATAATATGTAACTCAATCATTACCAATCAAGTATTTGATTGAAATCATTGCCCATAAAAGTTGATGACAGCAGACGACGTAGGTGTGGCCGGTCCCATGCGCCCACGGCACCATTTCGGGCCAGGGCATCGATTAGCTAATTAACTACGTTTTTATTTTAATGTCTAAACTATCAATAAGTAATCGTATAGACTTATAATGTGGGTGATGCGCGATTAAACGTATCAACCAGATGCCATTTCACATTTCCTGAACATGTTTCTAATGGTAGGAAGTGACGATAATGGCTAATGAATCGTTTAAACGTGTTCCGTTTATACAGGTCATGTAAATGATGAGCACCGGAAGTTTTATAACTTTAATGTTAAAAACTCGTAACTTCGATGTATGTGAATCAAGTACACAAATCTTGCCATCTACATTAACATATAACTTCTTTGAACCTTTTGAAAATTATTTTATATACAGTTATGATAAATTTTCATACTTTATTGTTTTTTTACTAGATGACGTTCATCTGATGGTAAGTGATACGCTTATCTATAATGTGGCGCTAGTCAAGATTGTATACACAGCACCACATACGCCTGTCACTTTGAGACGTATGCTCCTGTCTCGTTACCCCATTAATTTCTCTTCCATACAACAATCTTCAAAATGAAACATAGTAAAGTTTATGCATTACTATTTGGCGATAGAAATAGGATATGCGATGGTACCTACCTGGACCGGCAACGGCAGCAGCGTCATACGTATGCCTGAGTTTAATTCCTTTCATAAATTCTCTAATGGTTAATTCATCAATTTTATATTTTTTGGCTAATTGATATTAATTTGAAAAATATTTCTAATAATTTACATTGATGTTTTGATTAAACATGTGATAGGAAAAAACCATCTCAACGTCTGACCGCTGGTGTGTCACAACATTATTATTAAGCGAACGTATGTGAAATAAGTGGTGATAAAGTCAAACAAAATTATTTACGCTACTCGAGAGGGAATTCAATTAATTTGTTTGAAATGTTACATTAATTTGGGTATCTGTATCAGAATAGTAATTAAAATACCTCGTAAATATATTTACGTTAATTTGTGCCTCGATTAGATTCGCTGTCTGACATTTTATTTTAACGGACGCGAATGCAGAGACAAAAAAAAATCAGAAATCAAATTGCTGTGGAAGAGGCTGCTCGGTTTGCCTGTCGATTAATGAATTATTTATATTAAATATGATTTGCCTTATTTATGTTTAAAAAAGGAGTTAATGTTATAAAACAACCATTACAATAATTCTTTAATATATTAGTCTAAATATTATCAGTCTTAATTTGATTATTTAGAAGTTTTTGTAACAGATAAATTTAATGAACTTGTCTTAGTAATTTTGTTAACATATATCACTGCCGCTTGATGTCTAGATAAAATAAAACAGTTTTCTACTAATGCTTCTTATCAATGTCAGAGAAATGTTTTTAGTTGAGTAATCATGGGCTTTGAAAAAAAACTTTTACAAATTGATAATATAAATAGGTTTTTTTGATATTTGTTGGTAGGTAGTAGGATTTCCTGTAGTAAACTATCACAGGCCTTCCTCATTCTCTTCCTTACTATGGTTTGTATCTAATTTATGAAATTACGCAACCAACATAATAATTGACATTAAATCAATATCTTCTTTTGTCCGTCTACAAAGTCACAAAGTTTGAATTCCGGTTTGCCAGCCACAATAAAAACTTGATAGAGAACATCAAATGGAGGTACAGTTTCTCTTTTCACATCTAATTGGGAATTTATGTTCGCTCCTCAAGCTTGTCGGTGAGAAATCGCGTTTTCGGGTTTGTTTACGAACAATAACAAATGATGTGTTAATGGAGGCTAAAATAAAATTAAATGCATCACAAGTTCTATTGACTAACTGTTGATTATTTTTTATATAGTAACTATTTTTTATTCGACGAAGGCACGAGGCGATCAAAGCGTTCACCTTACGGTAAGTGATACGCTTGCCCATAACAAGTGGCGCTGCTTGAGATAGTATACACTGCACCAAATTGCGATCAACGCTTTGTAACATAAGGTGTGGTCTCATTACCCCAGTAATATCACTACCATACAGCATCCTTCAAACCGGAACATAGCAGTTAACACACTATTGTTAGTCACCTGCAATAGGAACTGCGGTGGTACCTACACTGTCTCCGGCAATATAGACTTACCACCAGTAGCTCTAACATGTAGAAATTAAAAGAAAATCTGCAAAATGGTAATAGTAACATTTTATATCCTTATATATTTTACATCCATAGAGCAAAGAAACAACCAAATAGTTGTAAACTATATAGTGCTCAGGACTTAAAGAGTTTTCCATATATTTCAGTCAATACGTTATAATTTGTTGCCGCAGTAATTACTCTAGTTACAGGTATTATAAGTAAATATTGTTTTTTGTCAGATCTCCGTCTCAAAATCCAATCATTTTTTTTTATTTTAATGACACACGTTTAAAGATTTACATGTACCCTCATTACCAAATCCATATACGATGTATCGCTATTAAGTGCTATAATCATATTAATGTAATGCATGGCATAGCTTATTTCTGTTAAAAGTAGCTTTTAAGCGATGCTATGTTTCTGTAAGAATGGTGGTACAATAGAATTAACAGGGATTTCATTACAACTATCCCTTGGACTCTCAATAAACCTATGTACTCATGGGTTCAGCCGTTGCTGCAATATTGATGATGATTTAATGAATTCTACTAAAGCGATTTATAGTTTTAGTAAAGCCTTATTTTGAGACGAAAGATAAATGAAAAAGTTATTAGATATATTTTTTATATTCCATGATTAACGAGATCAGGAATAGGATCAACTGATGGTAAGTAACACGCAAACGCGTAACAACGTGGTATTAGTAACAGTGATATATCGTTCCTTGGTATAGTGGGATAGGGCTTAAATTCTCCTACTTCTGTCTGCTTATTTTTCCTATTTCCTTCTCACCCTTCAATTTTTCATATCTGTCTTCTTCCTTCATATCTTATTTGTATCATTCAGTTTCAATCGCTAACGCTTTTCGCTAAATGAGGTAGTACATATCTTCTTACGTTACAACTTTGTACAACTACACCACTTACCCTCTTTTACTTTACGTTTTTAACCTTAGACTATTTATTTACTTATTCAGTTTTTATCATTCTATAATGTTTTATACTTAATGATACTATCTGATATTATCTTCTTACAGTATTTACAAAACGCTCGACGTCTATAGTCTGCATTCATCAGAGAGGCAATGCTAACAGGGTTTATTTCTTTCCTCTAACTTTGGAAATTTCAATAGCTACAAGCGCCCTTTAAACTGGAAGATGTCAGTGGTAACTATGTTATACAAATAATTGTATTTCTTCGATGCATTACGGCTGCTGCATGTGTTAAGGCATAAGGGCCTCATCCAGCCATGGTGGTAATGAACGAGCTGTTTGCGGAGCAGCTACCATTCCATCTAATTCATCGGTAGCTTTAATTAAGTTATAAAGCCGCGTTTACATTTGTTAGCGAACAATCTGGTATTTGTGGGACAGGTTGAAATGTGGATGAGTATTAAAATTTTATTACATCCACGATTTCTGTACCGGCGCGTAGGCGATCAATTAAATCAGGTTTAGTTGTCGGCCATTACGGCACATCTATCCGATATGCGTGTGTGTGCTAATTTTTTTTTATCTCACTTTATCGATACCATAATTACTCGATACGAGTTAATAGTTCTAGCTTTTACTTTTGGGCTCGTTAAAAATAATATGAAATCGTGCTACTTTTTTTCCCCTCTCATTACAATGATCGCGTGTAATCTTCGAGTCGCTGATTAAACTTTTTAACATAGGTCCTGTTCGCTTGTTTCTATTTATTATAAAACAAGGACATTACTCACATATATATTTTTTGCTGTATTAAAAAGTAGATTGTATTTAAATTAAGAAGAAGCTTTTAATATATTAAACAATTTTTTTTATGATTGGTCCAACACAACGCAGTGAACAAGACTACAAACTAGGTTTTAGTATAAAGAAATCACTCATAAACCTCACTTCTTTTCAAGTCTAATATCTTCTGCAAATTTGGCCCTGTTATCATCTAAGCTAACCTTTCTTTTTAAGTTAAGCTTTCTTGTAATTATATTTTTAAACGAAAAGATAAACAATTTCTTTTATTAAAAACTTCATTAAAGATTATTGAAAAAAAAATTGTTAAGATACAATGACCTAATCCGCTTTATAGTTAATCTATAGTTTAAATGTCTCCGTGGCTTATCTTGGGACTAGGAACTAGGAACTAGTCTATGGATTCGAACTCCATAGTTCGAATCCATAGACTTAGTGGTTTGGTTGATGGTAGAATTTTTTTGAGTCTTGTTTATCTACTACCCTCGAATTGCAAATCTGCAGTAATAACAACATTATTGCATACCGCACATTAAAACTTTTTATGACATACCTTGCATATCGCTTTATGTGTACAGTGTTTGTTATGATTATTGTGAACGACATACATTTAAAAATTGTACAATACACGGACGCAACATCCTCGGGTGTGGACTGTCGACACACCGAGGCAGTGGAACTAGTTCATTTAGCACCGTCGGTAGTGCGATGCCCTGTCGCCGGCACGCGGGCGGCCGGCGCGCCCGTTTGCGGTGCGCTTAGCGGGGCCACGCTAACCAGCGCTGTCGTTGCATTACTGAACAACGGCAGCCACAACCAGACGCGGAGGTAGGCAACTAATCTCCACCCCTAACAACCCCCAAAGGGTTACAACTCTAATAGGTTCAAATCACAGCCACATAACTGGTCATACGTTTCCGTTGCCGGCGATCGTCTATATAAGCACCATCGCAGTTCCTGTTTCTGCATATATCTTTAAAAGATGTTGTATGCTGGTGAAATTACTGGGATAACGAAATTTAACGCCTTATATATAAATGCGACGAGCGCAATGTGTTCTTGTATATACCATCTTAACTAGCGCCTCGTTGTTATGGGCATGCTTGTTACTTACCATCAGGTGAACGTTTTGCGCGTCTCGTCGCCGCGTAGCATAAAAAAAATAACGTTAAGTTTGGTTTGAGGTCTGAATTCTTTGAACCGGTTTACCTGGGTTATCCCAGCAGTCATTAATTTAAGATCTAGAATACTCTGGACTAAATTCGTCATATCAAATTAATCACAAGTAGTAACCGTAACTGTCATCTGTGAATGCAATTGTTACTTCCAAACTCTTACATAGTTTGTGTTATTTTTTTTAAGTAATATGTATTAGAGATTTATTTATTAACTATATTTTTAAAAAAATACTAAAATTACTGAAAAGAAATTAATAATTTTCATGTTTCTGTTACTATGTTAAATTTGCGCGTTGTACGTCTTAGTAGTTGTATGTCATAGTACATCTGAAATAGTTCATTTGCATTTTAATCTTCATAATTTATCCTGTTACATTTTCATCATTATTGCTAATTGATAAGAGTAGGATGTTGGCAAATCTCGCAGGAAAAGGTAATTTCTGTTCCTGCGAGATTTAATCCTAGTCGATTTTTACCGACAACGAGGGTATAATTGCGAAGGGTTTAACATGTCAGCGCTTAATCTATGCCACTGTAATATTCAGTGTACAGAGCGAGTTATTGTGCGTAGAACTTCACCAATTATCGCATCTCGCACCCATTATGGTCACAAATCTTCGGTGGCGCTAAAACCGCGGGTGATAACAAATAATACTAAACGAAAATATTTCTTAATCTGTTATTTTACTACATACTTTAATGGCAACATTATAGTTGAAAACTCATTATTATAAAACGGAACAATCAGTATTGCATGTTGAGGAAGCTTTATGTAGAGAGAAGTATACGTGTAGTTGCGATATCTGAATTAGAAAACATATTTTTTTAAACTACTAGGTAATATTTAATCATTGATTTAATTACAAGTATTAACTTTGGTATTTGTTAATCTATAGGTTCACAGTAAATTTTTTATATGTGGATAATATTTGTTATTAATAAATTAGGGGCGAGAAATTCTTCCTAAATTATTTCTACTAACATAATCTTATTTTAGAAAAGCTGTCGTTTGGTATGAAAAAAATATTATAGATAGTTAATTGAACAGTTAAATGTAGTGATAAGTTTTTATTAATATGTAAGCGGAAGGCTCAATCCAAACACGAGGTGAGGCCACAAGTCAAATTGAATGCCTACTAATGGTTGTAATACACCACAAACACGCTTTCGAAAGCCAAGAAAAACGTAACAATGAAGACGCGAACGTCCCAAACCCAATTTGTAACGACACAGCAAACAGAGATGAACGGCGTGGCCGACGTGAGCGTCCATGATGCGACCACTAAAACCTTCTGACAACACCGCTCATCGTCACATAAACTTTTAAAAGTGTTTACACACATACACTGTGACAGAGCGATCTAGTCTGACGATTGCTGATGTTGACAAACGCTGAGCAATCTTACGCCTTCGCTTCAATTGGCGCTTATCGCAGAGGAACAAAGTCCATAACAGTTTCACTTATATTTACCAGTTTTTACGCTAAACGGGTAATGGTAATGATGTTTACAGTTAAGTCGTCATGTAGTTGCTAATCGCGAGCAAGTCGCGCGTTAGCGCCTCGCCCGGTGTCCGCAAACAGCGTCATTCATTGTCACCCTGGCTGAACTGAATGAGGCGCACTCCTTCCTGCACGTACACCTATGTACTGTAGCGGCCGTAATGCATCGAGAGGGGTGGCCGGGGCGGAAATCATTTAAAACATACCTTCTCGTGTAAATTTTTAATAAAAATTTGTCAACTGATATTAAAAACTACGTATACTGATAGTAGGTCTCTGCTGTTGAAAACTGTTAAAGTACCAACGTAGCGCATGTTTCTACTATTGAACAGTAATGGGCAAACTGTCTTCCGGTTTAAAGGACGTTATAGTTAGTGAAATTATTGAGGTAACGGGTCTTAATTTCTTGTTTCTCAAAGTTTTTGCAACCTTCATCTTACCATAAAGTAAAGCTATTTCTGGTCTCCTAGTTTCCTTAAGTAAATAGTTGTTAATTTATAGGTTATAAAATAGATACATTAAAATCGGATATATCATAACTATTCAGGTTATATGATGAATTATTACAATCATCAAAGAAGTAAAATGAACTACCTTACTATTAATTACAGTGCTCGACTTAAATATAACTGTGTTGGCTAATATTCTTTGGGTTTGTGTTGGTGCCAAGTGTAACGTATTGTTAACACAGGTCATGGCCGCTTTGACAGTTTTATTGAACTTTCTATGACAGTTATAGATGAGACTTTAATAATGATCTGAAAACTAAAAATGTTATAAAAGAGCTCTTATTTCAAATTTTTTAGAATTTAAGTATCTTTGAGGAAAAATTATTTAAATAAGTTCAATATGTGCTGGGTCAAAATTATTACAATAAATTCTTGTATCAGTCCAAAAGGTCTTGATTTCATGTGTTTGTTACTATAAAAACATATGTAAAAAAATATCAGTTCAAAAAAATCTCAGTTTTAAAAAATCAAAGTTGTATATTAAGATGCCTTTCTGCTTTTAATCCATAAGTCCGAAATAAAAGTGAAGGTGAGTTGTTAAAAATTGCTATAGCCAATATACACATCAATCGATTTAAAGGCAGTCTATAAATTTTGATATTGAAGGAAGTATCAAATCATCCCAAAATACCCTTGTCTATCATTAGGGTGCTTCCTTTCGCGCTTAACCGACTTTCACACCAGATGGTGCTTTGAAGAATAATTAATTGACATACAACTTATCACAGCTAATTTATTCGTCTGGATGGACAGTAGTTTGTCGCCAGTTTGGCAAAATTCCACCAGCTATCGATTCATAGAACTACCGTTCTTATTCCTTTGTGTTTAAAGTTTATATTTTACTAGATACTTTGACCAGGTATTTTCTTAGATCACTGAAACGCTCCTGTCAGTAAGGAATAGTTAAATTGAAGCCAAAATAAACTGTGCCTCTTCTAAGATGTATTTTGTAACTGCACTCCGGATGCGATATGTAACAATAATTGTTATTGTACACATTCTGAATCAAATCAAAGATCGGCCACAGAGTTGATCTTACTTTGGCTGTTACATTAGATGCGGTTTTATTGTTATAAATCATTTTACTGTTTTCAGATTTTCCATAGTAAATATTTCATCAACATTTATGACGACGCATGTTAAATCAATGAAAATTAAAATTACTCTAAAACTTACATAGCTCCCTCCAAGCAGGAGAACAGTAATATTCCGTTTGACAGTAGGTATAAAAATTGGAGTTGTATTTTCAAGGTTACTGATAATAGAGACGTACTACCAGTAAAGTTCAGGCCCTCAAAATGTCATGTTCACCACAAAACGTAAAAGCGTACAACATTGCCTTCCTATTTAAAGATATAGATACACAAGGTATTTCGCTAAATTCCTAAATTTTAGGAAGGATGTCTGTAATCCATCATTCTTTTAAAATCTAAGATATGCTATTGATCGATCTGGGTATGAGATAATTAAACCTCTTAAAACGTTGCGATCATGGACAGAAGACAGTAGACCGAAAGTCTGCTACACAGATTCAACTTCACAATAACATAATCAGAGAGAAATATAATTATATAGCAATAAATCTTATATCTAATCTAAGAAATGTACTATTAAATTATTGTGAGAGATGTAAAAAGTTATATAACAAAGATAATTTAAAATTTAGGTTAATAATGTAATGGGAACGTTGACATAGTAAAAAGGGTCTGAGATCCTTAAAGTTGAAACGAGGCATATCCTGAGGTGTCAGGTAAAGCGCATTGAAATGCCATTCCGGAGCCGATTGATTCAGCTAATGTAAGCACTGGTGATGATAATGGGGTCCGATAACTTTGCGCGATGTCTTACAATTTATATAGCAAACTTAGAGACTTGCGAATGAGATCTGATGATAATTTTTAAGTTGAATTTGCAAGTATTTATTATAAGTATCTAAAAATACTTTTGAATTAAGCACAGGACAATTTTATTTATAGTCTGTACAAGTAATATTAGAAGATATGTGAAAAAATTACATTGATGTTTCATTCAATTTACACTAATATATTCCTGTTCATTCTAATCTATGTCTAATTCTGTTGTATATAATACCATGCTTATGATAATCAAATTTTTAATTTCACTCTTGTTTCTATTTCTATCTTCACTTTCTCTTAATCTTATCAAACTTTACATTCTTTCTTAATGTCTACATACATAGTTTTCTTTATATACCATACGTTGAATAAATTTCTAGTTCATTGGGTATATAAAGCCAACTTAAGCACGTGCCTAAGCCCTGACAAATTAGGTTCATAATTTTCAAATTTTTATAAAAATAGGCCTGAAATTACTATGTAGTCTAGGACTTGCTTTAGCCACAGTTTGATACTGTACTAAACACTTGTTTACAATTAATTATGGTTTTTATTACATTTTAGTTACATAATTTATTGGCTGTTGGATATTTTTACTGCAAAGCAGTAGTGTGCAGACATTACTATAAAGTATAAATGTCGTCGCGGCTAAAATAATTGCTAGAATAACATCTTATGTGGTGCTGTCTTAACAACTTTGTAAAAGCCAATAAGATTTTACTTACTATGAGATGAACAATTTACTAATCTGGTCGATTAGTTGAATAAAATGAATGTTTATTAAAAGCAAATACAATGTCTCATATAAATTGATTAACGACGTAGCAAATTTACATGAAATCCCGAAACTAACGCCGGTATTACCACGCAGTAAACATTCCCACCGTGGTGGGGTTAATAAAATCATTTCCGTACGTTTGGCTCGCACTGAGCGGGCGTGTTGTGCTCGTAATTTAAGAGCATCTTGACATTTACTGTTGCACTCGCCTTTTTACTGTTGTAGTAAAACCGCGAAGGCCAATCAATAGTTGTTTGTATGAATAGGAAACGTGACGAGAAAAAAAAATCAGTAAATTCTATTACCGAATCTCAGTGCGGACGAGTTTAGATTCGTGGAAAATCTCAATCATTATTGTAAGTAGTTAGAGATAAATATAAAAAAAAAATTGTTTAAAATTTTGTTTTAACCTATAAATATCTTCTACTAGTTCGCGTGGTCAAGAACGAGTCGATATTTACAAATTAAGAATTCATAAATTTTAATATTTAGGTGCTAGTTTAATCACATGGATAATCAATTTTTATAGTACTTAAAAATTACCCCCACAGTTAATAAATATTTATGTTTACAATTGCTCTTCATTATTTAACATACCTCTCTACTGGAGGTAAGTCACTGTTGCCGGAGACCTTTTAGGTATCACCGCAAATTCTATTGCAGCCGACAAACAGTAGTGTTGAAATATTACTGTGTTATGGTTTGAAGGGCGTTGGGTCAATGTAATGAGAATTAACCGTATTCCGCCGATTTGTAAGTGACATCCTTTGTTTTTTCTTAGTAGTTTATTTCTTTTAACTTACCTCCTTCGATATACTACGTTAAATACGTAACAGAAACAATATCATCGCCAAAATCTGCCGCAAAATATTACTGTGTTCTGGTTTAAAGAGCGTTGTAATCTAATGAAGTTACTGGGGTAACGATACTTATTACTTTGTCTCAAGGCGACGAGCGCAATATGGTGCTATGTATATAATCTTAAATTTTTGATTCGGATGATGTCGATGCTTTCGGCCACCATTATGGCCGCGAAAGCTTCATCGGGCCCTGATTTCGTGGATCCGGACTCCGCGAGCTGAAAAGTATATATATATATATATAAAAGGGAGAGGAGAGAGACGAGGGAAGAGGATTTGGGGAAGGAGGAAGAGGTGGGAGCCATCTTAAAGAGCGCCACGTTGTTATACGCAAGCGTATCACTTATCACTGGGACACATTGCTCGTCGCCTCGTCGAAAAAATGTTAAAAGCTATCATCATTGACTGCCCTCAAAATGAAGTAGGATTTTTTTTTTAGATCCGGTGCTGTTTTAAGAGAGAGTAATTAACGTGTCCACTTTCTTATGTCATGAACCCATGAATGTATTAGTCCACGAGTGGGCCACCAAAGCCTGTTTTCAGTGGTTCTTCAATACGATCATTAATGTTAATATTTGAACGTTTCTTCAGGTTCGATTAGTGCTTAAATCACATTTTAAATTAACACTTTTTCTTTATTTTCTGACTCAACTCTCTCGTCACAAGTTGCACAATGTATGAATGTCAGTAATTTTTTTTAAAAAAATAAAGTTTTCTAGATCACAGCACGACAAGACTGGGAGTCACCGCCGTTGCACAACTGGTGAAACTTCTTACAACACTTGTGAATGGAAAAGATTAATTGCCTCGGATAAATTACTTAATAATAAAATTCGTACGTGTTGAACTAAGGCAGTTCTGTGGTATAACCAAACATGACATGAATGTGATGGTAAGTTATACGTCTATAAATAACAAGATACTGAACCACATAGTACTTTTTTATTAAAAATCTCATTCCTTGAACACCATAAATTAAGGTCTGTGTTAACATATGTAACAATCTTAAATTCTATTTATCTATTTAAAAATGTATATCTCTTGTAATTTATAGTCTGTTCCCTTTTGCTTATAGTTATTTACAATTTGAACCATAAAATATTCGTCATTATGGGACATATAATAGCTTGAAAGATGAGTTCTCGTTACTCTAGTGATTTCAGAAGCTATATCGCTCTTTACAGGGAAACTGTATTGTTTGGCGATTTCCTGTATTTGATAGATCGTTTAAAAATGAATAATTTTTATCATTTATTATTTCAGACGTCAATTACTTCACTTGAATATCGCTCTTGTAAACGTAATCTATCAGCATCTCCCGAGACCCAGTTCCCGGTAAACTCCTCAGACACGTCTAAATTTAATCGAACTAGCTTCGCACTCGATACTCTGACAATGAACTCTTATCGAGTAAACAATCGTTCACTCGGCGCGACCTGGCGCTCGTCTCTCGCCGCCCGCCGCGGCGGCTCGTAAATCGATATTTACCGGTCCGGAGTACAACACTAGTTGTAGTAAGTTAGTCTAATTTAACGTACCGATTCTGTAATTAGACAAATTATAGTCAGCGATCGGCTAATGAAATAGATAAAATAGAAAACAAGCAGGAGAGACGTATGAATAGAATGTGCCGGAATAACCAAGAGACTAATTCTCATGCTTTGAACATTGCTTTTCCCTTCTTTCACAATGCTAACTTTGACCTTTCATATCTTATTAATAGTAAGGGCTATAAATTTTTTATTTTGGTGTTCTCGTCACCTTATTATGTATTTAATTTCAACCTGAAAGAGTTGTTGTGGTGAGCAGCTGTTCCGGTTTAAAAATTACAACCGTTACCGAGTGTTTAAGTCAGCGCATTAGTCTCTTACGCTGATCTGGTAATAGAGACTAAAAAACGAACCTTTTATGAAGTAGTTTCCTTCATTTGCCTTTAATTTTTATGAACTACTTTAATATTTTTGCGACAAATCGTTTGCCTAATTATACCTAGTACTCGGTTCGTTCCGGTTTTATCGAACCCGTCTAACTAGCTATCATCCTTACATAGCAAATCTGCTGCCATAAAAGCATTTTTGTCTTCCGGCTGTCTATATATCTGACTCGGGGATTTTTTATTGTTCATCTCATTCCATTGACACCATAAATTAGGATCTTCGCTAACATATGTTTTTATACAATCTTTATATCATTCTCTCATATACATGAGAGAGTCGGTGTATTAAGCAAGTATGCTCTCATCTTTAGCTTTATTATCACTTAAAAACCATGTGAACTCGAGTATAGTATATTAATTTATCGACGTATGCTGATTATTTATCATTATTTGACAATTTCTACTGTACTAAATGATTTATGACAACAAAAATAAGAAAGGATATTTAATGATTATCTACAGTACCATAGTCAGACGGTTTTATATTGCAAAGAACTATACTGTAGACAAGTCTTTCTTAAACCTCCTTAGACTTATTGCACCAAGCTTGCTTCATAGGTTCTACGATGTGTTCATTAGAAAAGTTACTGGATCATCAAAACATGAATGATATGCTGTTTAAGCATTCTCACCAGTGCTGTACTATTATACTTAGTTTTATATAATTTTGTTTTCTTGATTACAGGGCGTCCGGCAGCGCAGTGATACTGGATCCGCGAATGATTTGCAAGAAAAATCGGAGGACAAAAGGGCGTTTAGCTCAAATTTGCAGGAATGAGACGGGTCTGCTGAAAGAAATTACTAAAGGTGTGACGCTTGGAGCAACGGAGTGCGCGTATCAGTTCAGGAATCGAAGGTGGAACTGTACAACGCAGAGACGCAGTATGAGGAAAATACTTTTGAGGGGTTAGTTTTTCTTATATAATATTATTAAACAGAAAACTATTTCAATGGTTGACAGGAGTTGCCTATAGATAACCCCAAGTCTGAAGACAACCAACCTTCGAGTGGTTTTCTGTCTTTTCGTAGTTTAGTAATGTATAGTCTCTGTTATTTATAGCAACTAAGAAACGGTGTTTTGATTGTAACACTGTTTTTAATATATAAAATATTTTAAAATTTTCTGGTGGTAGACTTCTGCTGGAGACCGTCTCTATAATAACCATCGGAATCGTAATTCTTGTAGTCAATAAGTAGTCTGTGAATTGAATGGTACTGTGAATTGAAGGGTATTGGCTATAAATGAAGTGGAGACTACGAGTCATAGTATTTTAAATTTAAGAAATTATTGATTAATCTATTCATAGATATAAATAGGGTTTTTTTCTTATATAAAATGTATCACTTAAAATCAAGTTAAAATCCGGTACGTTTCACAAAAAAAATGGTTTACATAAAATGTTTAATAACAACAAACGGAATCTGTTACCAAACAAATCATCTATTATTAATTTAAATAAGTCCCCCAATATATTTATAAATGTTGCATTAACATTTCAATAACATTGTTGACGTTCGCATAAATCAAAGCAAAGTTAATTGGTTCTAAAAAGGCATTTAATTTAATAATGAATAAAAAATGTCGTCAACAAATTATCGATGGACGGGAGGCGAATTTTAGGATTGCCTTCACGAGATCGCACCTCCCGCTGCGCTAACCTCCAGTTTATATATACGCATAACGAATACGGCATTACGCATGTCGCAGAGGCCCGGGTTCGACCCCCGCCGGTGAAGGAAAACATCTTCAGGTAAACGACATGATCTTAGAACAGCTTTCGATGACACGTGTGACCGCGTAGTAATTTTATTATTTTAACAAGCAAGGTGTTCACCTGATGATAAGTGATACGCCTGCCCATATCGGGCTAGTGAAGATAGCACCACAGACGTAAGGTGTTGTCTCGTTGGCCCAGTTATTTCATTAGCGTACAGCACCAACACAGTAATGTTTGAACATTACTAATTGGTGGTAGAAATAGGAGCAGCAGTGGTAGCTACCTAGACGGCAAAAGAGCTCTTCCACCACTAGAAAGATAGAATATAGAAAATGACCATGACTTCTGAGATTTTCTATTAGTGATGGTATAAAAGGTGGGGTTATGGAGTGTAAGGGTCCTTCACAACAATTTACAAGCCAACTTCGCCTGCTCGTGGTACTTGTTTATAAATCTTTGTATTCAACAAACGAGGTTCTGGCTTCCCATTAGCCAGCGTGATAGAAGACGGCCTAAATCTCCCTACTATTGGGAGAAGCTTATGTCTGTCGAAGTCTATCGGCTATTGAACAAGCGCTGAGTCACAAGAAATTTGTTATTACGTATCAATAGCTTGTGTTCTTGTATCGCTGAATACAAAAGTTGAACAATCAATAGATTTAACTAAATCGCCCCGATGAGTTCATCAGCGTATGGGTTATTGTAGAATGTGGTGAGGGGGTCCGCTACCTGCCGGGTTTATTACTCCGCTCACAAAAGAATCCAAAACGTGTTAAATCGCACAGATGGATATCGGGGCCTAATTCGATTAGCCCAAAAGAGTTGATTTTTATGCGACCGCTCGTTTATCTAAATGCGCTGCTTACAGAGATGACCTTCGCAACAAATTATCGATAAATTTTTTTTAGTTATAATTTAGTTCGTTTATATCAAAATTATACAGATGATAAGTCTCCATTTAGACAGGTACAACACAGAGCCCATTTGTAATAATATAATCATCACTATCACAGAAGACGTATACTTTCAGACATGGCCTTCCACCAAATTCGCACAAATGCAAATAATATTATATTTTGCTTTTTTAAAATACTTGTACTTTACTTTTATAAGAAACTTCTTACTAATAGTGATTACAATTAAAAAAACTAACAATAAGAAAGTATATTATGTCTTAAATAATCTCAGACCTTAGATTGACCCCGCTTTGATATAGCTCCAAAATCGATATGATCTGCTGCTTATTAAGTTCTTTCATATAATACTAAAAGGCAACATAGATAAAAATGAAAATGTAACTTAATGAATAAGCAGCTGTCACAAGGTCAAGGCTATTGAGCCACCACACTGGCCAAATGCAAGTTGGCAGATAACACACGCAGGGGAAGAATTCTGTTTCTTTACGATAGTTTCCTTCACTGGAAACTCAAGCGTAGATTAAACTCGCGCCTTTGCACATTTAACAGCTTAAAAAACAGATATGCCGGCTTCAAACATAAAATAAAGAAGTTAATGTCGTAGTATACGATCTATCGATATTTCGGAATTGACCATCAGACAGCACCAGCACCACTTGGTGCCGGAGCGGCCGCCGTCCGCCGCCGGTGCGCGTCCATTTCAGATTCATTAGTGTAAATTAAGTGGTATTTGTCAAAATTACGCCGCGAGTACAAAATATTTATAAACTCTTAAAAACCTTTTTCACTTTGCAACATCAATTCTGCATATCAATGATTTGTTGCATGCCAGTGGCATTCATTGCTATGCGGATGACAGTACCGTGGATGCACAGTATTTC
>DWLS01000543.1:0-29118 GCA_018246255.1 Pachliopta kotzebuea
CACTACAGTTAGAAATTTACAGGAAATCAATATCAGGTAAGTAGGGGGTCTACCCAACACGGAAAAACATGGCAAGGAGTCTACGACACAAAAAAGTTTGGGGAACTCCGGTCTAAAGCAATACGTAAAATTTTTAGAAATAAGAAATTATAAAATTAATTCTTAGTACGGCCAAAGTAGGGGGAGAGAGGTTTTTCATCTAATTGACTAGAACAAAATGATAAATTGTACTGTACTAGGCCATCCTAAATTGTTGCCTACTGAAAATTTATAAAAGGATGATAGACTAGCCAGGTTGATTCTTAATATAACACCAATCAAAAATCACAACAGGTGGCCCTAGAATCAAACCAATCTAACCTTAGCGCTACGTAGGTAGTTATTATATCACCACCGTAATTTTGTCAAAAATGGTAACCAGAAGCATATCATCCCAGGAAACCGAGCAGTATCTGTTATCAGTTCCCTCGACAGGCCACGTCCTACAGTGGTCATCAACAAGCTTAAATCTATTATTATTGATTTGGCATTCTCTTCATTCTTGGGAAGTTAATCTTTGAAGTCATCTTTGAAGTTAATCTTTGAAGAAGTTAATCTTTGGGAAGGAAATCTAGTTCGAAAAATATTATCGGATATCTTTAAATAGTGTATAAACTTCAAGAACGAAGTTATTCGAATATATTTTCTTTTAGGAAGCGATGAAAATAGCAACGTTCACCTCATAACAAGTGATAAGTCTGTAATAAAGTCATGTTTATGTCGTTTAAGTTTTTATCGTATTGCAATCTTTATTATCTGTGTTCTCATTTATTAATGATGTTGTTTGTAACATTTCCAATTTTTCAATTATTTTGCCAATATTCATTTCATTATCTTTTTCGATAGCAATAAATGAATTTTTGTAATATTATAACTTTTCCTGTTCATGAAAAACTATATAGATACTGTTTAAATTTTGTACGTTTCGTTAACACTTTCAATATTTCTCTTGTATTTCTGATTGATTGGTATTCATTAATAATACATATCTTAAAAACAAGAAATCATTCCAAATTAATGTATTAAGTCAAATCGTAGGTCGGTAACCTTATTGCTATACGTATTTTAACAAACACTTTCACTGCGATAAGTTTAAAAATTTCCTAACTTCTCTAATTTACAAATTCAATGTTTATTATGATCGATAAATCTTCACTGATAACAACTTGTCTAAATTGTATAATTATAACAAGATTATTTATAACGTAATAACTTTAAATATTCAAAAGAGAGAAGGCGCGTTAAACAATTTATAAATTTCATTGTTCTGCATATTAATAGTGTTATTTAATTTGTATTTCTAATACTTTTAAGGAGGCATGAGGTAAATCACTTGTGTGGTGGAATAACCAGGTTAGAGCCCATTTGTTTTAGATCTTTCTTCCTGAATATGCGAAACGGCTGCAACAATTTGATTACTAGACTATTTTGTCAGAACTGAAATAGCTAAATAATTGGGATGCTTAAAATATATCTCTAGAATACCAAGAAGTCAACAAAAAGCAAATCTAGTCTAGAAGTACACTAACGGTTGTCCTAGAATCACACACTAAGTTGGCATTCATCCAAAAAATAATTAGTCATACTTCACATGCATGTCATGTCATAAACCTGTGAGCATTTCTTAGAAACTGTCACTTTTTATGTCACAGTTCTTTAAATAAATTACGTTTTTTCACCTCAGTTCATGAAGTTTAAGAATTTATTTTCAGGTAATATAATGAGTTACAATTGAAAGGTAATTGCTACAAATTGTAACATACATTTTTTTTATATTTTTTACCTATGTATCATTATAAATAAATTTGATTATTATAGCGGTGTTTCCAAATTATTACAAAAATTGCATTAAATTGAACAAGACAATACAAGTATTTTCCAGTCAATAATTTAATTAAATATAAAGTATGTAAAAGAATAAAAAAGCACTGCATGCAGTTGCTTGTGCCATCTATCGACAAGTCGACAAACTAAATTTATAGCCGCTCGCCGCGAGAGGGCACGATTTAATAAATGTTCTGAAAACTTTCCTTCGGGGTTGTTTTCAGTTTTTCTTCTATAAAAACTTTTTTCTCGAGTCGACATAGACGATATAGATAATAAAAGTCTTGAATATAATATAATTTTTGTATTATTATTATTATATAACAACAGTTTTCTTTTATTTAAAAAAAACTTTCTAGGATTTTATATTTGAAATATATTCGTTAAGTTTACAACATTATTTGAAAAAGGTTAATAAATTAAGGTATATTCTGAATTCTGTCACAATTAATATTTTTATATTCACTGACATTTTAGGAAAAGATTTTCTATATAGTTTATTTGAATTCATAGATACATTTGCGTCACTATTTATATAATAAATATAATCTGCTCTGTGTTAGAGACAGACATAATTTTTGGTGATTTTTTAATTTATTATAGTTTAGTACTAAATAGTTATCTGGTGATGAAAAATAATTCCCTCACTCCGCCTACGTAATATTAAGCACTTGTTCAGACAGGTCGTGTCACTCAATAATTGCATTGTTGCTGCCAATAATTGTAAACACGGCATTGCGAGTGTAATCTACCTTGTTCCTTCAATCCATTTAACTAGCATAAATGTAGCAACATGAAACATTATTAAAATAGACTTTTATTATACACTAATACAACATTTATCAAGTTTAAAAATTTAATCTTTTTTTAAAGACATTTTTAAGACAATTATAATATGAACATTAATAATAACATAGTTTAAATATAAAAAGTGCGCACATGTAACTATTACCGTTTCTCATGAATAATAAAATTGACAATAATATTTTGAAAACAATTTACGTTTAAATATATTGCGCAATTAAATGTACGTATTGCGCAGTTAAGCTTTAACGTGTATTAATAATATTACAGGCTATCAAATTCACAACAGTGCATAAGTTTAAAATTTTTTTTACTCCTTATAACAGGTTAAAACATTTAAACAAACAATTCATTTTTAAATCTATATGGAACTAAATATACATATATAATAGTATAAATTTAACGGATATTGCCTCATGAATATATCGGACAATTGATTCACATATAAGAATCCTGAATAGTTACAATACATCTGAGACTAAACAACAAATTATAGGAGTGGAAACAACTTGCAGCCGTATATGGAGATTGTGAAATGGCCCCCCCAACCCCCGATAGCATAATAATTGAACTTCACGTAAATATAGGCGGGGTGTGCGTCAGTGCAAACGCCGACGCTAGGCACACAGCGAAGGCTAGATCTGTGAGTGCACGTGCACTCGGATTTGTTGGGGTAGGTCCCGATGTTTAGGTACGGAGCTGGTGCAGACCAATTATATTTATACACGCCTGGCGCCTCGCGCCGATAACTTTATTGCTAGATATAGACGCACTAGAAACGCAATCGCTTCTTAACTATATGTAAATTCGTGTATTGAATTTTATGTAAAATACAATACTCTGTTATTAAACATATTACTTGAGTAATTGATCGTTTTCATTTTAATATATAACGAGTTATAGAATAAAGCATATCCTACCGGTAGATAAAGAACCTGCAATTCTTCTAAGCGAATTATGTTTAAATCATCATTGGTATAATTATTCTGATTCAGTATAGTCAAGGTCTGGTTAGGCAGATATAAATCAAGCTAAATGCAAGCCGTGGTTATTTATAGTCAATTTAATTATTTTTTTAATTCGACGAGACGAGCAAAGCGTTCAGGTGATGGTAAATGTTTCGCTTCCCAATAATGAGGCTCAGGTTATGATGGAATACACAGCGCCGCAACGCGTTTTTCCTTTAATATAAGATAAGTATCGTTAGTTTAGTAATTTCACTAGCTTACAACGCTCTTCAATAGTATATTAATATTTGCACAGTATTATTTCTCAGAAGTGCACCAGCTAACTGAATAGTCTCCGTCAATAGAGCATTCCAGTTATATCTACATTAGTATTTCTATGTTAAAATGGAATTATAATAATGAAAAAAGAATTAAATAGCAAACAAGAAGTTTAGTAGCGTTGTGTTGTTGGAGAATCGAGTGGGTTTTTCGTGAAAAAAGACAGATAGGATATCGCCTTACCCACACACGCGCCAGCACAGCTACACATACCCGTGCGCCGTGTGTGTGTGTGCGAGACGGGGACGTGTATTGCACCGGCCAGACATCTATCTAGACGTCTAGATATCTAGATGGGGTGCATCGCTGCAGCGTTGGCGTAGGTTGTGGGGGGTAGGTCGGGCCCCTCCCTCTCCCGCCGCATCGGCAATAACCAGCGACACGTAATCAAACGCCCCGGGATGTCGTTCGTTATGCCACTCAACTACGTTTGAGCAGCGATCAATTTTATTATATGCCGTTGATTATCAACTATTTCTGTAACAGGAGAGAAAAAAAGGCTGTGCGTTGACAGCAAATGGGAAAGGACGCAGCACACGCTAAGAAACAGCACACGCAAAGAACGCAACAGTGTAAGGATGTATCAGAAAATATTCTGATACATCCTTACACTGTTGCGTTTACTATCAGGTCAACGTTCTGCTTTTCTCGTTGCTTCGTCTAGAAAGAAATCTCTTTATGAGAACCTGAAGAAAAATCTGTTTGTACGCTATTTGATTCATATTAATGAGGAAGTTATGATGAATAATAAATATATTAAATCATGTAAAATTATTAAAGACGTTTGCTTTGTTTTATTTCAAAGGACATCCATCGGGCGAGATGATAATGATGATGATTATTTGTTTACATACATTTTAAGACCATGAATATATTAAAATTAATGTAGATATAAAAATGTTATTTAAAAATTTTCTATGTGACAACACTTCCATAAAACAAACATCACAACGAACACGGCTAATTTAAATATAAAATTTAACATATATTATACATATGAACTTTAATTAGTTTTCAATTTGTGAAGGTTAAAATATTTTCACAACCTCTTCAGACAGTCGCCATCACACTCTTTTATATAGCAATATTAAAAAATATTATTCGTATATAACTATTACATTTGTTATATATTTTCACTATTAATATTGACTTAAAAAAAAGGCAAAAAAATAGGTTTTGTAATAGTATGACAGATATTATGCCATTATATAGGTATATTCAAAAACTAAATATTTTTGGGTTTTGCTAATGATATATTTATCAAGTTTGTATTTTTGTTGTTATTATAGTATTTCCAATAATTTTTTATTTAACATAAATTGCTTTTTGAAATATTAGCTACACTTACTAGTTTGTACGTACGTATTGAATACAGTACTACCAATATTTGGAAACCTCATTGGAATATATTATCCACAAACCGTCTTTGGATTTTTTGTTGTGATTAAAACCAAAAAAAATGGGAAAAACATAATTTCTTTCTTTATTTTAATGATTGATTAACCAAATGCATTTACAATAGTTCACAGGACAAAGTGATCATTATAATTTAGGTTTTATAACTTTGTTTAAATGTTTAGCAAACTATTCGATTTAATTTATATGCAATTACATAAAACAAGTTTTCAAAAATAAAAAAAATACAGCAAGTCTTTACTAAATTACCAAAAAAAGATATTATAGAAAAATAAAATTAATAAATGTTTATAAATATAACTACTGATTGTTTACTCATTATGGACTATAACAAAAACATTTTTTTTTATTTCGATGATTTGTTAAAAAAATAAAATCGACATGAAGTTTAAATTTAAACGTATGCAAAATGTTTAAAAAGAAAGATAAATTCTGCTTATTTATTACAATTAATGTACCATAGAGGTCATTTGAATGTAAACGTTTTATTGTCTACGGTTAATTTCTTTTTTAATGTCAGATGTCTTTACTAAAGATATAAATGAAGTTAATATATAATTAAGGAAAAAAAATTCTACGAAAGACTAAGCGGTATGGTCGAAAGACTTTAGCCTGCGCCTTGAGCGAAAACGATAATGTCAGATGTAAACAGATTGATTTAAGGTAAACTGATTGAGTTCGGTACGGGCATAATATTATTTTGGTCCAGTTCGAATCAAAACATTCGGTGGCTGTTGATTATGTAATGCCTACATCAATGTTTATTTACCAATACGCATGTCCTCGCGGCCGACGACCCCGGCTGCCGGTCGGTGAATTTCGGCATTGTCCGCACTCAGGAGGAGGACGGCCTTATGCGGAAACGTGGATGTGGACGCGAGTGCGTGTCGGCGGAGGGTAGAGACCTTGAGCTGGCAAAATCAAGGGTAAGGTGGTGAGTATGTGTGAGAGAGCCTCAACGCCGTGGTGTGCTGCTACCGATTCCAACACCATGAAGGTGCGTATTTTATTTCACACGCGCACACAAAAATTTAGGCAAGTTTATCTAACAGACTCTACTGATTATTACGTTATATACATATTTACCTAACTTCTATTAAATAATATTAATGTCTCATCACAGAATTTTAACATTATATTGAATGGTATATCTAAAATAAAAATTAAAGAACCCAATTTATCTGCACTTGTTCGTGTTATGAGATCATAATTATTTTATTTATTTAACAGCTGCGACGGGCGGATCACGATCAGATACTAACTAGGGATTGATAAGATGATATACACTGCATTGTACAACTCCCGTCGTCTCCAGACCAAAGGCACGAGACACAAGATTACGCAACGTAATCGCCTGACCGCGCCGCCGCAATAAAAATAAAAACGCATGTCAACAAGCAACAACTACGAGCACGTGGTCTACCCGAAATAGATACACACGCACACAACTGAGAACGGGAACGCGCACCCACTCACACACGCGCGGCGCCGGCCTCGGAAAAATCAATATTTCGAGCAAAACTACTGCTTCCCTTAATCTTACATGTGTTGTGTCTGTGCGTGTGTGTGCGTGCAACCCACTTTAACTATACAAAAGGCATAACTAAAAAGAAAAATTTTATCTAAATTATACCTTATATTTATATAGATAAAGTTTGATTTCGTATGTTCGTTACAAGGGTTGTTATGCTGTAAGGGTTCGTTGGAGTATCGCCGTCCCGCTCCAATCAATCGGGCGGGGCGGTCGCGCGGCCGCGTGGCGGCGGCCGTCGACCCCGACGCGGTCGTTACCCTGCGACAGTTGCACCCTGCTACCCCGTGCCAGCTCACCCTCGTTCCTGCCGAATCTTGGTCCCGGGCCGCAGCGCGCCTGACATTGACTCCCCAACGACGCTTCGCATATCCGGTGTGAGCTCCCGTAATAGACTCTTATTATTATTTTTTGATCAAATATATTAGAACTCGCCTACTCTCCCACCTGGTGTTACGCTATGATGTAGTAAAACGCGTTAACCCTAATAATATCCTGTTCCGTCTTTCCTTGAAGACGTCCGGGTCGTTTTCAGATGGAAACACCGAGGCTGACAAGTTGTCCGTCTCCTCCGGACCTCAAAGAGCTAAACCTCTTTATGGAAAAATTAAACGGTAATTTATTATAATATAAACTCATCTTCAATTGAAGACAACATAATTTTTTTTAATGATACACATCTGCGGTCATAATTGATACTGCGGTTTTAATTTTTATTATTATATAAATTCATAAGCTCTGCATCTTTTAATTAAGATTTATAATGTATCACTCACTGTATATTAATTTATTTTATTACTAAGGTATACCAACAGATGTGCTGTTGGTGTACCTTAAAAACGTAATAAATATGAACTTATGAATGTTAAACAAAAAAACATTGAATTATTAAAGAAATTATAATAATGTTAAATAACGCCATGAATTACAGAATCCATTAAATCTTTATATTTATATATACATTTATATATATATATATATAGCTAGCCTACGTTAATTTACTTACTTTAAATTAATAATCGCAATAAATACATAGACATACATATATTTTCTGATTTAACTGATTCTGCAATGAATGATTTTAATATTAATAAAATTTCATTAATAATTCAATGTTCCTTCGTTTAATATTTATATATTCACAATAAATAAAGTTTATGTATGTCTACATATGTATATACAGTAAGCGAATTTACTTTAATTTACTTATTTGAAATTAATAATGGCAAAGATTAATTAAAAAAAAATTGTTAAATTGATATATATATTCCAATTTAATTGATTCTGCAATGAAAGATCTAAGTAAACATTATTATAATTTTATTAATTACTTAATGTTCCTTTGTTTAATATTCATAATAAATAAAGTTCAGGCACAAATATATACACGGTAAGCTAATTTACTTATTTGATAAAAATAATCGCCATTATTAATTTCAGAAAAAATGTGAAATTGGTGAATTGGTAACAAATAATTAATAAGAGGTGCGTGGGAGTAGAAAGGAGAGAGAATCCTTCTGTAAGTGATATTGGTCACACGTAATTTAAAGTGAATTAAGCGCGAAGGCATGTCCGCCGGAACCACAACCACGTGCACCTTACCGAAATTAACCGTGACTAAACAGGGGCCCGACTACCCGCTACCCGTGATTTGTGCAATCAATACACATATTCTTATGTATATATAAATACCGTTTTTAACTCGCAGTAGGTATTTGTTATCTAGCCCTGTAATCTCGGGTTATCAAGAATAGGAGTAAGGTACGCCCTGACTGTAGTAGAAGGCGACTGAAAAGGTTTCGCGGGTTTGTGAGAGGGGGTCTTCACTGTACATTAAATGAACCCGGATCGAACGACAAGTACGAAGTCGTCTCGTATTTTGTCATAGCATACTGTCTTTACTAGGGTGGGCAATAGATTTCCCGGGGATGTGCCTAGAAAAAGTACAGAGAGGCACCGATGAGTTCCACAGGAGATCCCGGAGCTTTTCGCAATGCACTGAGTATGGCCACCAATGGCGTTTTAATGGGTATAAATCCCGCATAACCCTGATTTCCCCCCGAAGCAGGGTACCTTTTGAAGATTTCCCTCGCGATAAAAAAGGGATCTGTCACCGGCCATTAAGGGTGAGACCTTCACTGTCCATCAGGTAACCCCAGAGCGAACTACTACTATGAAGTGGCCTCGTAATTTGTCGTAGCACACTATGAGTGGCAGGGAGGGTAACAGTTCCTTCCCTTCTGTCCCTCCCTGGGATGTGCCTAGCTGTTGCTATATGAGGTAATGCAGGGAAGGCACCGGTGAATTCCATAGAAGATCTTGGGGTATTTCGCAATGCACCGAGGATGCCCACCGAGGGAGTCTTACTCGCTATAAATCCCACATAACTCTGTCTTCTCCCTACAAGCAGGGTTTTGAAGATTTGCTTACGACGAAACAAATATTCGTTACCGAGGACCGTTAAAGAAGTTTCCACCGCAGCTCCTATTACAATAGACAAACAAAGTGTAATCATTACTGGTTTAAAGGGCGCTGTAGCTAGTGAAATTACTGGAGTAACGAGACTTAACATCTTACGTCTCAAGGCGACGACAGCAATGTGGTGTTGTGTACCTTTTTAACCAATGCCAGGTCGTTATGGGCAAGCGTGTCACTTACCATCAGGTGAATGCCTTTGCTCGTCTCATTGAGTGATTGAATAAAAAAAGACAGAACGCAGTAAAGAGTTACATTTCTCGTTAACTCTTTAGTGAAGTTTTTAGTATTAAAATTGCTTGCTTTGTAATACTTTATGGGGTTTGGTTGGTGGTAGTATTTCTTCGAATCTACCTATAAATGTGCAGTCATAAATGTATTATTATGCCCCAGCAGTCAATATACGAGATCTCTCTAAAATAGATGGACACTGTTATCCATCCGCAGCAATTGTGATTTATCCAACCCAAAGAGTTCAATGAGCTCTAAAGTTTATTCAAAACTTTTTATTATATCTATTTTTGTTGATTGTCAAAGTAACGTTTATTCTCTGAACTTACATTTAATATAAAGCCGAATTATAGCGTATAGCGTAAATTATGATAACATTACGATGACACAGTCGCTGAAGCTGCGAATCATTTTACGAGTGCCTGTTAAAGTCATACGAAGTGTTTTAACATTTTTTTCGGCTGTTATTTCGGTTCACATAAACGAAATTATATGGCGGCCCTCATTACCATATATTCACGGTAAATCCTCTTTTTATGTGTAAATACAACAAAACACATCTCTTTGAATAAGAAAAAAAATTTAATGGTTTTATTGGAAGTAATAAAATGAGAAATCATGATATTTAGTTAGTAACGCCATTGTATGTTTGGATGAATTATTTAATATATGTAATAGAATATACCCTGATGCACTATTTATGGGAACATAGCACCTATTTTCCTCATTTACGACGGTCTTCTTACATAATTTAAGTTTCTATAGTCACCATCAAACCGAAATACAGTAATGTAAGCACAGTACTGCTAGGTATCAGAAGCACACTCTCCAGTAATTCCTTAGCAGAAATATCCACGAATTTCATGGAAAATCTCCTGTCAATTGTTCGAAAATTACTGTGACGTTTCTTGTATTATTTTTCAAGAGATTTTCGTCTACATTTTTGAGAAAATTCCATTATTAGGGAGTTACGCGTATAATAGGAGAAATAACTCTTTACAGTTAAATTCTATTTGACTTAATATGGAATATTAAATTTTACAGCTCGGTGTATATTTAGTTATATCATTTATCTTTTTATATGTTATATCATTATCATTATCAACAGCTCTGGGCAGTCCACTGTTGAACATAGGTTTCTCTCAAGAAACAGCAAAATATACAATAATCATTCATATACGGAGAATGATAAGATTGAGGTGAATTATTAAATTTTGACGTTACAGTTAATAAGAAAAATTCTATTCTTTTAAAAGATTTTAAAAATTATATAAAAATTAATATATTTAAAGTATAGTCGTAGGATTTTAGTATATATGTGCTCACATTTACCCCACCGGATTTTGACGCGAGGTAAGTAGAGCATCGAGGGCTTAAAGAGACACTTGACTTCACTGACAATGTTTAAAGGGTCAAGAGATTTACTATATTGACTTTTAAAAAGACTTCCACTTGAGTATACCTAGATATTTTGATAATAGAGAATTATATACAAAATTTTCTATTAGTAAATGATATTTTAAACAAAGTGTTTTAGAATGTGTTGTTTCAAGGAAGGAAAATATAACTTTATTTATTAGGGATCATGTGACAATTTTCAGTTGTTGTTGTATACGTGAAACGTGAAAGAGATAGACAGGAAATAAAAAAAAAATTGCAATTCACTTATGCGGTAAACGTTGCGTAACTCTTCCTCGATCTAGATCAATACCGCAACCGGTGAAAGAGGTCGTAGAATGTGCATTTTACGAGTACCTAAGTTATAACAGGATGTTAGCTCAGAATTGCTAAGTGCCTTTTCATACTGTCTCAAATATGGCCTGAATTATCGCACAGATTTATATAACGTTAGCCGCTTTTATAACCCGTCATATAATAGTTCCTATTTCCGTTAAACTATAGCAGGAGTTCTAGTAATTGTAAGTTTTGTTTCTTTTAATTTAGTGTATACGAAGGATAATTTTTAGCAGACTTCACATGAAGTATATTGAAATATAACAGTATATAATTTTTTTATTACTTTCAAAATCATATTTTAAATATCGCTTCATCTGTGAGTATTATTCCAACGTTAACTGTCTAAAGAAGCTGATGTCATATTCAGAGTTTCCATATTAGTATAACATTCTTTTTTGGGTAAACTATAAATATGAAAATAACAATATCATAAATTGTTTGGGATCAATAATCTCGTAAATCCTTTTTAAAACATTTGTAACGTTTTATATAATTATATAAAACGTTACAAATGTTTATACGATATATACGATGTATAAATATTGTTTATACGATAACATGTTATATTAAAGCAAGTACGCGACATTTGTTTATTACATGAAAATTAAGTGTCCAAAAACTACAGAGTTTATTATTTAAATATAATCAATATGAAGTGTATTTCTTCGTTATGCCTGTTTCTGATTTCTTGATAAACGAGGGTAGTCATATATTTAACAATAATTGTATCTGTGAAAGGGTAGTACTAAATATTTATCCGGGCTTTTCTATTTTTTTAGAAAATTTGAAACTTACAGTATAACTATCAATGTTTTACCAACGTACAGAACTTAAAGAATTATTGCTTAGAACGAAGAAGTTTTAATGTAAGTTCACGATATACATACTTCCATTTTAAATTGTACGATAAATCACTTCCGCGCCGTGTCGGGCCCAAACTAAACAACGAACCGATCTTTCCATTCGATTCTGTTAAGCACCGGCCCCGGCGTACCCCAGACGCGAGTATAAATATCAACCTAGTAGATGAATACTCTACTAGCGAACATAAATAAACGCATGATGAGATGCGCCGCGCTAGATTCAGCACCAGCTGCTGCTTCAGGCGGCCTAAGCGGATGGGGTCAATGCCCACTCGTATTTTCAACATGTGCCAACGTTTTCCGCGTTCCACGGAAAGCTCCCGCTTGTCATCCCTTCGGAGAGCTTCGGAGATCTTCGGGCGCTTCCGGCTCACTTCGTTTAGCTCCCAAGTTTTCGTAAGAGACACTCGGGTAATGAGCGCTTTTGAGAATTTTTATTTTTAGGCTATTATCTACAACGTAAGTGTAATAGGAGACGCTTTTATAGCGCAAGGCTACTGAACTTGTCTATGTGATGTAAGCACTTTGTGAACATTGAACCAAGATCGCTACCAAGTCAAATTTTCAAATGAATTACACACTTGTCCTCGTATTTTACAAGGTTGCTACTTAATTATGTAACGTTTAGTTCAAAATGTTTTATTATCTATTCCCTTGACGATAACGATATTTTCCCATGTTATACCTCGATGAAACGAGACGAAGGTTTTAATAAAGTTAAAATTTACATGGAAATAGAACTCGAACCTCGTAGTACGAAATGAATAGTATCATTCGGAGCAGTTGATATTTCGAATGCATGACTTAACCTTGACGAAGTGAAATGAAATCACGGCATGAATGATGTCACTGCAACTCCAATGTCACGGCCGAAGTCAGGAGCGGCATGCTAAGATATAAACTGTTTTAGTTTTCATTAGACAACTTGTACCAATTCTATATTGAGAATTGTAATTATATTTAAACTGAAGGAAACGATGTCCGCATTTCAATTTCAATTCGTTAAATTGATCTTCAAATCTAAACCTATTTATCTGGTATAAAAAAAATCATATTCTTAACATTTTTTTTATTTTACAAAGTCATGTTATTTGTAAGTATTTTTGAGAAAAAAACCAGCTATTATATTCTATAAATAAAAAGAAATTCTATCGATTAAAAGTGCGCCATAGTAGCACGTAGACATGCGTACGCGTACAAGGGACCAGAATTTTTTCGGTATTTCACTAATCGTATTGAATAGTTACCGGATGTAGATTATAATAAATTAAATTTTATTTAATATCAACATACACTACTTTTTTGTATAAATACATGATTAATCTGTAATTTTTTTTCGCTTTAACCTGTGGTGAAAATTCAAGACGTAACTATAAAGAGAACTTGAAATGAATAATGACCAAAGCATTATACTTGACTGTAGAGACATACGCATTTACTTTTAAATGAATGAATTAATAATTATGAGTATTAAATTCTTGAATTTTAATTGAACCTAAGATTCAACATTGAACAATTATTTATTTACTTACAAGAAAATTAATGCTTCCATTTAAATACACATACATAAAATTCATTAAGAAAGTAATCAGTAAGTTTTCTCATTACAAGTAAATACAAATGACAGTATGAAAAATATAATTAGAAGAAAATATACGAAATTACAACAATTTACAAAAAATTTAAGAAAATTTGTTACGTGTCTCATGAATAAAATTTTCTGGTGTTTAAAAATAATATGTTTTGATGTAAAGTTTCAAAGAGCAACCAGAGTTAAAACCACAAATCAGTGTTTTATGGAATACATTAAGAGATACCTTTATCTAGCAGTGGACTTCCATTGTTTGAGATAATAATGATGATCAATTTCTCTACCTCTTGATTTTCTAAGATATACAATTACAGAACTAAAGTTGGATTAATGCTAGTCATCCTCACAAACAGCAGGAGAGTCAGGAATGCGACTTCAGCCATTACGTGACCCACCAGCAGACATGCGACATAAACAAGTTGGAGTGTCGCGTTGCCGTTTCAGATCAGATGCAGTGTTTATGGTTTCGTAACGTTATTCTGATGGATAAGGCGTGCATGAGTCAGGGCCGGCCAAGTTCATTGTCGCCCGTCCGAACTTGAACCCGCTGACGACGTCATCACGTCACACCGCCCGCTATACTGCGCAACGCGATTATATTTACACCGCTAACTCAAAAGCAGCTTGTTATAAATTTGAAACTTGAACCTGTCTGCATGCGAAGCTACGTTTTAATTAGAAAATGGCTGTAGCTCCTTAATAACTGAGGTAACAACACTGATCATCTTATGTCTAAAGACAACGAGCACAATATGGTGAAATGTCTATCTAACCTCGTTGATCCGTCAGTAACAATTTTTAAAAACAAATATATTTATAACTATTACAAATTTCTTTATTGAAGTTGATTTACCTGTATATACATAAACACGGGTATATATGCGATGGTAATATTGATTCTTAGAATGAAAGTATAAAATTGTTATAAGTCGCCCTGAAAGACTTCTGATTTCCACAGTCAAGGACTTTGTAGAAACGGAGGTAGAATGGTTGTGATAAATAAATTACATAACTATATATAACAGTTTAAAGTATTAGTAGCAATTGTGTATTTTCTTATATAATTATATAAAACAATAAAAAATTTGTAAACATATATATACATATTGAAATAAATGAAACTTACCCTTAGCATTATAGAAGAAAAATGATGTCCTTTTGCGTACATATAAATTAAAAAGGTAAAAATTAAAGGTATAATGAATGCTCTTAAAATCAAGTTGTAGATATAAATATGTATGAGTAGAGTAAGAAAAAGAGCTTAATTTTTTTTAATAAGGCCGTAGATGTTAAGGAGTACTTGGGCAGAATACTTTCTCATACACGTGGGCGAATTAGAGCCAGGGAGAGTTTATTAGACAAATGTTTTGATTAAAGCATTTGTTGAAATTGATTCAGTCATTATCGCGTTATATAGCTATAGAAATTTAGCTTGTGTGATACAATCATAACAATGTTATTGATAAGGTATGTAAACAAACGGCACAATCGTCGCTATAGACAGTGGCTACGTGACAACGACTCCCGCCTCACATATCGTTCGCACACACAGATAACCGTCCGATCACACCGTTGTTTATTCGATAATAAGAGAATGACTCCGTCCAGCTCATACAAACCGTTTAAATTGTTCAATGATTAAATTATAATCAATATGACTGTCCGAAGATATCGGGAATAGTTTCTGTTAACGCCGAAATACAATCATACTAAAATAGCCTCAAGTTCAAATACACATTAAATTTTTAATGAACTCTTTGCTTCTTTTAGTCATAATCTTATAATATAAGAATTAGAATACTTTTTGCTAACGAACAATTAAAGAAAATCAATCCTTTTATTAAGGTAAATTAATGATCCTTAGGAAGGTCAAAGGAAACGGTCAGATGTAAGCAGCACAGTACAACAATACTGTAGACTTTAACAATGATTGTACTGCTTTTAACAAGGAATAAAAGGATTTTTTTAAAATTTCAACCTTTTTATACCAATATAATATATGAATGTATTAGTCATAATAACTATAATATTAAAAATTAGTTTGTGTTTTGTATAAAATCATGTCGACAATTCTCAGCCTAATAAGCAAATTCCAATGTCAGGTTCAAAGACCCGGTGCTGTGACGAAGTACTGAGTAATTGATACGAGTACGTAACACTACCATATAAACAAGTATACGCAGGTTCGGTAGTTAAGATAATAAATATTACATGAAAATTCGAAATAATTTGATTCAATATCATTATAATTGCCAACTTGCTAAAATTACTTACGACTTTAATGACAGTAGGACTTTCTGAATACCTGTCCTAAATATTTCTACGGCGCTCTTTTTGGTAAAACTACTGGTGTTATGAGACTTAACTAATGTGGATCTTTGTTAACATCTCACTTTTCCCAGATCATCAACATTTTTAATAAAAAAAAGAAAACTTACCTATTTGTATGTTATCTCAATATCGTTTCATTACATTACATAAAAACTTTGTTAATATAAATAATACAAAAAAGAAGCAGGACATTGGCAGTATACAAAAAAAGCCGTTAAGTTATGCATTTCTCGAACATTCCTGTATTTTGTATGAAACATTTGTTACTTTTTTTTTCTCTTTTCTTAAATTTTTACAGTTTTAGTTAAAGAAAATGAAATCATATTTTTCTACTCTTTTACTTTTGCACGACATCGAGGACCATTTAATACAACGTAAATCTAGATTATGCGAATTTATCATTGCACATCAACATTGATCAAAACACGTTTAAGATATAAGTATATATTCAGATATGCGATATACGCAGTAACAAAATGCATGATTATCAAGAAAATAATAAAAATAAGTGGTACTTACAATTAATACATTATAACTTCTTTTATTTATTCACTATGTAACTTTAAAAATAACGCACAGTCACACTTGTACATTAGCAGACATGAAAACAAGGATAATGAAACGGCGGTCCGTTAGTTAAACCAAAAGTCACAAAGATAAACAAAACACCGGTTGTATAAGTTTTACTAATATTAGTCGTTAAGTTAATTTGTAAGTAACACTATAAACATGAGCATGAATTTATTGTTACGAGGGCCGCATTTGTATTTTAAAAATGTATTGATCAGAGAACGAATCGCGGAAGGTGAAACGTCGATAGAGTTAATTCTAGGGAGTCCCGTGCAACGTACGGACAATAAATATAGGCGCTATTATATTCGGAGTTTACTCGCGGCCGCCGGCAGGGCCAACGACCGTCCTTACCGCGGGGCGTGGCCGACGGAACTACAGCCGTCTCGCTCTAACGTACGCTGTACTACCCCGTCCCGCTCACCTTCATTCAAATCAATCGGCATTTTCATACAGCATGCTAATACATTTATGAGTGATCGCATTTTTTCGCTATGCATATCTTCTATAACGTATATAAAAACAAATTCAGTATTTACTTACTGTAAATTATGAGAATTAATATTGTATTTGTTCCTTTAAAACCTTTATTACAGCATTATTTTGATGAGTGGCTGTATAAAAATAATAATAGGCTTACAGACGATGTTATTAGTTTAGGTATTAACCTGTAGGTTCTTAGCGAACATCTGTATCGGGAAAACTCTCGATCAATAAAGCTACACTTAACATTATTTGATTTAATTACTACTTATATTTAATGTATTTAAATATTTTTTTTAAAAGTGACCATGACTCCGTGAATATTGCGAATGGATTCAGAAAATTGCAAATTTTTGAGAATGATGATTAAAATATAAGGGTTACAAAATACAGAAATTAAAATACATGCCAATTAGGTATCATAACATCTTAAAGAATCTAGAATTACTAGACGAGAACTACATACCGTATGCAATCCCCTTTTCATGTTATCTCAAGCATCAGAGTTGGGTCCAAGTAACGCCAGGACGTCGCGTTACTTACTAATGTTTATTGCGGCACCTCGGCGCGATGTTAGACAAGGAAACTACGTACCATGTAAGAAGATAAGAATGGATACAGAGTTCACTTCGCACTATTTGATTATACTCTTAGTAATTTAACTTTAAAATATCTTGCTATTCTTTAAATTATCAATGGTAAGCGATCCGGTATAAACGGAGAAGCCGCTGGTTGCGGGCAGTTCATGACTGATCTTTGTGAAGATTTTTAAAGGTGATATCAGATGATGATGGTGATGATTCATTACATAAATGAAAAATATGTTAAAACAGTTTAACTATCATTGGTTTATTGCGTATATAATCATCTAACTGCGATAACTTAGACTCCGTGCTTACTGTACTGAGTAAAGCGGTTTCTTAACTTTAAGAAATTTAACTATAATACAAATTTTTTTACAACTTTAAAATTATTGATATCTTAAAATCCAGAAATTTTTGTCTAGCAAAGTAGATAACTATTAAATAAAGTTGATAAAATAAAATTTATAACAGCTTCATGCTTTTAACACAAACTTTCTTTAAAGGATCTTTGTTGACAATAAATATTCCTTGTCTAAAGTTGTTAACTATAAAAACAGTGCGATAATTAAGAAAGAAATATGCCTAGGCTACTCATGTATTGCCTAGTATCCAAGTTTTTATGTTTCAACATGAGAAAACTGTTTATAATTCCTACTCCAAAATTTTCTAAGTTCATGATTTCTAGAAGTACAAAATATTCATTTAATATTAACTTATATTATAATAGAAAAATATTTATGATTTAAGTTACTCGCTTGTCATATAATACGTAAATAATATTTCTTAATGAAAATTTTTATGTTCTAGAAAAAGTTTAAGGATATTTGTGTGTACTTAATTGAGAATATTTTTGCATTGATATATTTATCGTATATAAATTAACTTTTTCAGTCTTTATATAGTCTTCTTTACTCTATGACCTATACATAAGGTTTAATAGTTCTTGTTAACAAATTTTCTGGATCAGAGATATATATGATATAATGTTGTGCCACGATATATAGTTAACGTCTCTAATAAGAATTTAAGTCACTTCGTTGGTTGTCGTGGAAGATCTATATAAATGGTTCAACAGGGAATGAAAAGACAGACGTCCTTCATCAGCCGATAGCCGTCTGGACATAGACTTCCCCCAACAGTGGGAGGATTTGGGCAACTCCTACCACGCAGGCCCAACGGTGGGGACCCAGAGCCTCGTTTGTTGATTAGCAATGCATCACGAACAGGTGTGGTTGGCTTGCGTTCCGTGAGTTGTTTTTTGGGATCCTTTATACCCCTCGGGACCTTACGAGACGTTTACGTGTAAGTGATACGCTTGCCCATAATAACGTGCTCCTGGTTAAGATGTTATATACAGTACCACATTGTGTTGTTCGCCTTGAGACAAGGTGTTAATTCTCGTTATCTTAATAATTTCACTATTTCACAACGCCCTTCAAACCGGAACACAGTTATATATGTGCACTACTGTTTATCACCTGCAATAAGAGCTGCAGTGGTACCTAACTAGGCTGTCTCCGGCAACAGGGACCTACTATCAGTTATGTGCATATAGTCTTTAATGATCGTAAAATTTGCAATTAACAAAGTAAGAAGCAAAAGTGGATAACTCATCACCGTCTCCTCGAACAGGTACACAACAAGTGTCAATTAACGCTAAATTGCACCTCTTCCGCCTCTTCCCCCGGTCAATGGCCTCGGTGTTTTCGTTTCATATTTAATTTAGTATAGATATATTTATATAGATTGTTTGTTTTGAATACACGCCATTAGCATTACTCCTGTTCCTCTACTACTTTTAAGTAAACATGTTTATTTTCTCATTGTTTTAACCGGTCCTTGTTAGGATAATATTTCTACAAAATTAATTTATTTCAACACTTTTACTATATACAAAAAATTACATAAGTCGTGGGTTTTTCCCGTTTCCTGCAAAACGTATAAATATTTCAATGTTGACTTGTTCTATAATTCAATAAGTTTAAGAAGATGTTATACAAAAATAACGTCTTTTTGTATTAGTTTATTAATTATTATCATTACATAAATTTGTCATAATGTCTTCTATCAACTCTATGCTACTACTTCCTAGTTGTTGTATTGAATACTTCCAGTTTACTTGGTACAAGTTTTAATTTATTATGTTATATACATAATTGTTTCAAAAAGCAATGAAAGTATTTTTGAAATTCAATTTCAATGTAATTTGTGTAACAGATATTGAATAAAATCAATAATTAATAGTTATATTCCATTTGTAACATTAGAGTATTATAATATTATTAAATAACATCGATTGAATATACGCACAATTTATTCATCATTAGTATAATAAAATTAAAAATAGCTTTGTAAGACTGATTTGCTTCACTTAAGCGAAGGTAATTGATGATTATGTTACTAATACATCATATTTAGATATTGTTAAATATTTCTATTATTATCTATTATACATATGTATAAACTTTTGATATCTAAACACAGTCTACTAAATATTCCCAATACTGAACACGGGCTCTTCTTTCACAAGGAGACAGGAATGGCCATTTATTCACCAAAGCTAGAGAAGTGGAGGTTCTTTAAAATATCGATTTCCTCACCATGATTTCCTTCACCAGAACTTTGGGTTTAGTAGGAAGTGATCATGCGTGTCTCCGTCTTACAACACATCCGTCTTTTCCCTTTTTAATAACTGATTACAATGAGTAAAAAATAAATCCTCTTATAAAATTTTACATCATATTTATTTTGATACGTCGATTGATTTTAAACCTTTTCTGATATATAATAATTATTTATCAATATTGTGTTACAGAATCCCATTGTTATGATCTATTGAAATCGATCATCTCTTTTGTTAACCAATTAGATCCAATCATTACAGGGGCTTACTTTAATAATTGAAGCAATAAAAATCTATTAGAACCTTTACTCATGACAAGTATTATAAATGATGAATAAAGATTTTTAAAAGTATATACTCTATTTAACCATACTTAGAGATGTTAGGTATCTTTAGTCCATTAATTACACAGTAATATAGGCCCATTATTATTTGATTGCTGAAATAGTGTCGTGTCTACCTGGACGGTTTCAACCAATAAGGCAAGAACTAAATCATATTTAAGTCTTTTTGCTGTTCCCTAGTAATAGTAAGTAAAGTATAAATAATCAGGGGTCCAAATTTCTTGAAATTAGGCACTCGAACTTTTCGAGTGGGTCATGAGGAACTGGTCGCGGTACGCCGACCGCACCTGGCGGCCGCGCGCGATACATTGAACCCGTCTCCTGTGACGTCACGTCGCTGCGTGCCAGGAGACGCTCTGGACACCATTACACGAACTTAACAGCATCGATTCACATTCCGGGTTATTCACTTAACCATCAGAGCCGGTTAAAAATAAACCTTGTTAGTTGCACTTAACTTACGCGCTCTGCGCATTGTAGATTATTATTAGAATACGAGTTATAGTACTGGCGGTAAATAGTTTACTGTTAAATATTTTAAACTGTTAACTATTATGAGGGAACAAATTTTTATAAATATATAAATATCAAAATTTACGTGTTAATTATAATTAATAGTCAATGATTATAACAAATAATAATTTTACATTAACGAGAATACGGTCTCCACTACGTGTAGACAAATCTATCGTAATCCACATATATTTCTGTAAGTTTATAAATAAGTAATATTAAAAAAAATGTACTGTTTAAATATCCTAATTATAATAATAGGTAACTAAAAAACTTTTGTTGGTATTACGCTATTGTCAGTTTGCGCATAATTTTAATCTAGTAGTAAAATATCTTTAAGGAAATAATGTTACCAGTGAACAAAACCGTTAATAAATTAATATATTTATTTACGATACAAAAATTTATGACAGCGAGAATAATTTTTTTTGTTATCATACAGACAGTTAAAAATTTTCCAAAGGAAACTACTACTGTTTCACGTGAACGCGCTATTTCCTGTGATGTGTGAGATTTTATGCAGACAATGAATGAACTTCCTCAATGTTTACTATGCTTAACAAGTTAGTAAGTTCAATATGTAAGTTGTGGTTTCAATCGGCGCATAGGTTCCAAAGGTAGTTCTTATGCAGTCGACGTGTCGTGGTGAAAGTGCAACGCTAACGCGGAAGATCAAACTGCATATAGATTCAGCTACGTTATACACATTCAAACGTTCAGAACAAGCAAAAAGTTATCGTTAAATTATTTAAATATGATTATTACAATCTGTAAAATGTTAATGAAACAATTAATAAGAATAGTGGAATAAAAATTATTCAATAACAATTTTAATTTTGATGTATTAAGGTCTAACTGCGTCAATTGTATGAAATGAACGATTGTTCTCAAAAATTTATAACGACCAATAAGAAATTGTGTGATGGAAATTTTCACAGAATTCAAATGTCTCATTTTCTTGAAATATAATAAAGAAACTTCACACGAGTTTGTTATAAGTGATTATTGCTGTTATACGACGAACGTTTCCGCTTCCCAATGCAGTCGAAAGTGAAACATTGGGAGATGCGCCCGCGCCGATGGCCGTCCTTCGAGAATACATGATTTATATTGACCGTGAATTTGTTTCAACCAATACACGCTCAAGTTTCTTTTTAAGTCTTCTTACTTAGACATTAAATCTTTTTTTTTAGTTTATTTAACATCAATTTTGGTAATTTTTCACTTATATTGTCTGTCTATTTTAGCCCTTAATAGTTTTACTAAATTCAAGTACATTTAATAATAGACAAACACTTTACCGGTGGTAGATTTTTATATTTGGCGACGAACGAGAAAGACACCCACCTGATAATATGATACGGTAACAACGTGGTTCTAGTTAAGATGGTATACACATAACAAATTGCGAGCGTCACCTTGAGACAACATGCTAAGTCTCGTTACCTAAGTAATTTCACTAGCTTATCTTTTCACTTTCTTCCAAACCGAAACACACTAATATTTGCAAGCTGCAGTTTGACGGCAGAGTTATTAGCAGCGATGGTACCTAGACGGTCTCTGACGGAGACCTTCCACCAGTCCAATACAAGTAAGCAGCTCCTATTTCCGTTGACAATCGTAGTACATCATCCTAACTAGTCTCACATTTACCTCTTCTCGTTTTCACGTAAAATTAAGAAACAGTATTACGTAGAGAAGTAATCTACTTCTAACACTTTTGCATGTCTCGAATCCCCTCTTCGATTGGGAGAAGCTTACGTCCAGCAGTGGACATCTATTAACTGATAATAAATCAAACAATTTGTACATTCTCATTAATATTTAGAACAAAAGTTTAATCTAATTAAAATTCTTACTTAATCCTATTAAAAATTTTAAGTTTAGTATTTTTAGTTTATTTTCTATAAATACATCAGTTTCTCGTCACAAAGTTTGAATGTGATATTTTCTATGAATTTTAATTAAATTACGTATAAAGGTGGGGTCTGAAGATAAGAGAGCAATTGTTCGCATGCGTCATCAACCTAACCCTTAACTATTGACATTTATTTCAATTCACGTTTACTTTTAACCTTTACTTACTAAACGCGCTTCCAGTCTAAGAAATCCTAGTAAGAATTGTAATATTAAATTCATGTTATATATTATATTATTATTTTATGATACAAATCTACCTCAAAACACAAGTAAACAAAAATATTTTCAAAACTCACGTAATATTTCAATGGAAGGTTTCATTTGTGAAACTTTCGATTTGCACTCTTTATACTTGCTTGCCACATTGCGAAACTAACTTTCAAATTAATTTGAGACTTCTTCGTTTTACTTACAGACGATACGAAAGAAAGTTTGACTTTTGTTCGTTTGTAAATAGTAATTACAATCTTTTTTCATAGGTTTGTATTTTTCAATCGTTAACTACTTATATAATTCATATAGAATTAAGCTGCATTATATTAATACATTTCATCAATTATTGCTTCTACTTTTACTAAGGTGTGTAAATGATGTTATAAACCTGATACATAAAAGTGAAATGTAATTACTCGATATTTTGTAAGCGAATATAAAAGTGTTAAAGATCATGTTGCATATGTTTGCCTGTGTCTAGTTGCTGGTGCTCGTTTGTGTGTGTGCAGTGAGTGCAGCAGAGCGCACGCCTGGTCGCGATGTGCAGTTACGTGTGGGTACCTACCGAATGCTTCCGCGTGCGAGCAGGAAGCCCCGCACACTTTCCCTTTTGCCCGTGCGCAGCAGCCGACATTATGCATCACTATAACATAACCAAACGGGCCGCTACGTCTATCCCTACCGAACCCCTCTCCACTACGTACCTCCGCAAAATAGCAGCGTTATAATGCAGTTAACCAATAAACGAGGTTAAGTGTGCAACGCTTCGTGATGCGTGGCAGCTGCAAACCACTTAAATTACGATACTCTTCCCAAGCTCCTATTAATTCAGTGTGAAAATTCATATATATTCAATTAAATTTTACTGTTCCCCGATTTTAGTTTAGTGGTGTTACACGTTGTCGTGAACAGGTTCATAAATAATTCATTGCTTCATAACCGGATTTATATAATACCACTAACCCTTTCGCAGAAGTTTAGATTACGATCGCATTGTTCGATTCCTGTTTTCAGTGCGACGGAAGTCGTGTGCGGTAACAATTTTGTATACAGCCGGCGGTGAATTTGCGCGATCGAGCCTGGCTCAATATAGACTAGCGGGCGCCTCCGTTTGACCTATATACCATTCACGGGCGTTGACTCTACGGCGCGAATCCGAGCCGGCCCTGGTCCGTCAAACGTGCTGTTATGGTTTTATAACTCGAATACGTTGTTACCGGTAACGAGCTAAATTTGTCAGTAACCAATAAATTATACAATTGCGTTTTATGTACGATAAAACTTAATATATACATCAATTTAGTCTAAAACCTTATGGGATTTTAATCATAAACTATACAACCAGGCACAGCTGGTCATTAGAAGATATTTTAATACATTATCAGAGGATAGATGTATGCTTCTCCCAATAGAGGGGATATTATAATAATTTTATTTAATTAACTTGATTATTAATACATATTTATGTTGTAATAATGTACATTATAATATATATACCGTGAACTTCTGTATTATATATTTAATTACGAACATTGACCATACTAATCCTATTTGAAGTGTTGATGAAATTTCGTCTGCAAGCGATCTAAGTAAATAAATATTGAAACCAGAAGTTACACTTGTTAACTCTTTAATAGTTTGAAAATATTGATTTTATAAGACTTCTTTTTTGATTTTGACGCATGGAAACGTATAATGGGTAGTAAATTTAACGGACCTCCATTCTGAGTGTGAAACAGTGCCTGTAAGAAAATTGTGAGTAGTAGAGTTCACGATCGGGCGGCGACCTCCTGAAACTGGGGCGGGCCCAGACTGGACATCGAAAATCAGAATATCAAACGTTTAAGCAGCCAAAAAGATGTAAAAAAAGTACAGTTTCAATGTAAATTTTTTAGCAACTGGAGTTACGTATCATTCGCTTTGTTAAAATTCGTTCTATGTAACGAATATATTTCATATTGACACTATCTTTTGATATATTTGATCTGAACCAATGTTTTTAAAGAGATTTTTAAATTTATTGAATCATGGAAAAGCAAGAAACAAATTTACATTTTTTTTTTGAATACCCGTGATTTTTTAACTAAACTGTTGTATATTGTCTAATTCTTATGATACTTTTATACGTGCATATAATATCCACGAAGTATAGTATATCGTAAAAATAAAAAAAAAGAACTAAATGAGTTCGTGCATCTCAAAATTTCTTATGAAATCTTGTTTTCTTTTGCAGTATCTATTTCTTGACATTTCGTTTTTTTATTGTGGAAATGTATTATTAATAATTTTTCTATGGTGGCGGGCTGTAATTAGTAAAATATGAACGTATCAGCTGATAAGAGGCTTTAAGAAGCAGAAAACTTTTGCTCCAGATCTAGCACACAGGAATCGTAAATTAAACGCCAGGTAATAATAACACGATAAGAAGCCGCCGTATTTTTCCAACTAGGTCGCAAAAGTCTTGAAGCGGAACATTAAATATACCTATTAATTCTTAACAAAAAATTGTTATACGACTACTTATTTAAATATAGAAATTCATAAGGAAACCAATATTTTATTTATTTCTTTTTTAATATTCTTTACCATCATATATACTTTTCCAAAAAGCTTAAGTTTGACTTAAAAACTCTACCGAAAGACCTAATTGAATTGTATATTAAGCCAAAATTATTTAAACAAAAGTTTTTAATTATGCAGTGTCTATGCTTGCCTTGTAACAAGGATATCCCTGGTTCGATTCCAGGATCACGTGTTATTAAATTTTATAAGCGAGCGAAATTTTCCTGATATAAGTATATAAGAGCCATGGTATTCTAGACATTTCGCTTATCCATGGTCTCATTGTTAATTAAAATCTTTTAGAATTAGGGCGCATAAGTGTTTCGATAGTAAGAGATAAAATTTAGTAGTTCTTTAAAATATTTTGTCATTGTTTAATCGTATATTATGTAATACAATTAACATTGTCTTGCATACATTATTACACAACGTATCGGAAAAAATGTTAGTAGCGCATAAGCCGGTGCGGTTGGTGCCGGGGAAGCGTTGCTAATCTAACTGACCTATATAATGTGGGTGAAAGACCTCGTAAACTACTGCCTCGAGTGCATTATTCCCGCAACAATACACCGTCACAGGGCTGAACTGACGTATGGAAACCTCAATATAAATTTTCAAGCCCATAAAAAGGAACTATTGAAAGTAATAATTTTAAATGTCCTCGGTGGAAACATTGAAACTAAATAACCACCGGTTGCATTTCCATCAGATCTCTTCAATTCATTTCGTTAGCCTTAATATATTATCAAATATAAGAAAAAGTAATTAAATGGAAATTAATAATATCTACTATTTTTAAGTGATAAATTAACAAATGGTTTTGTAGAAGTGCTGTAGATAAAGAATTTTAAAGACCGACAAGAATTTAGTTGATAAATATCTCTTCATAACTCTGATTCCTCCAAAAGTGCCTTACTAAGATTTCCACATAGACACCAATAAAAATAGGCTTTAGGGTCTGTTCCGTCCCTGTGAAACATCACACGTTACTCCAGACGATTGTAATTCTTAAAACAGTTAGTAATAGAGCATATTTGCTTGGCTGCAATTTTAAGAGCCAAATGCATTTCTCGGAATCATTTCGTTCAGAGTACGTCCATAGCTCGACTAATATCTAAAACGAGAACAGGCAATTATGTGCTACTAGCATTTCATTTCAATATACCTATGTTGTAATAAACATATGTAAACGAAGTGATTTGAACTATAGTAAAGCAGTAAGAGCACTAATAAGACTTTCTTTTCTGTTGTTTGCTTCATGATTTATTAGCAATTATACATAGAGAAATATCATGTAAACTTTCTTTCAGAAAAGGTTTAGATAAGCAGTTAACACAGAAGAAAATTTCTTCAAACTGTTGCTGTAGTAAATTCCTGCTGAAAATTTCGATGTAGCTACAAATTTTTTTGATTATCTTTATATAAGATATATGAAGTATAATTAATCGTTATTATTTTATTAAATGTATCGTGAGACATGAAGTTTCCTGGATGCAGACAATCGGGCAAGTCATCTGTGGCGACGTGTGGGCACCGTGTATTTTTAAGTTGTTCACTCTGGTTCCGGGGTAACGTCCTATTGAAAATGAACACGGTTTGCGCGCACCGAGGGGGCGGGAGCCAATACTCTCATCACCCAAATTATAAAAGAAAAACAACCGGCACAGAAATCGGAAACGGTGATGACAGCCACGTAAAAAAGAAAACTAGATCAAGTATGAACTCTCTTTCAGTTAGAAATAATCATAACAAAACACACACATATGGTGATATGATGATGATGAAATTGGTTAACAAACATGTATTTATTCTACATTGTCTCCATATGATGTTTAACATTTAAAAGAAATATAATGATACAACAATACAAAAAAACTCAATATATTATATATACGTACACATAATTACAATTTGTCTTTATTAAAATAACGAAAATAAACTTAAAGAAAGGCATTAAGCAAATATAAAACCAAATATACAGGAAACAAGGAATTATATTCTTGTTATAATAAATAATAATAAATAAATTAAATTAAAGTTAAGACATTAACCAATATATTCTTGTGTATAATATGTATTACTTGTGTTTAATAACAATAATATTAATTAATATGATTTTTTTCAAATCCTACTGCTAGCTACTATTCTCATACCATACAACAGCATTACTATATTCCCGCTGTCTACATATTGTTGGCGAGCATACTTCACCGTCTGTCCTTTTTGTCACTCAACATTAGGCGGAACTGATCTCAAATTTAACTGGTAATATATGTGTGTATATATATATATATATAAAAACATTTAAACCTAATACTTACATTTTTATTCGTGGGCTCCACTTATACCGTTCAGCCTTTTTCCCTCATCTCTACAGGATACGTGCCAAGGTAAGGTGATGTGATAGCTGTGGGCAAAAAACATTTTATACATATCTAATAAGTATATATGTATATAAATAATAAGTAATACTAATATGCGTAAAAAAATAAAGAGTTTTGCTTAAAAAGCATGAGTTAATTAATTCAACTAGTATATAACAACTATAAATTACGTGGAAAATAGGCAGAAATACATAAGATCAATAAAGGTAATGAGTATTATAAAAGATTTTAACAAAATTGAATTGTTTGTGAGGATATACAGATATATATGGTATAATAATAAATTCCTTAACATAATATATACTAAACAATAATTTTATAGAACTTTTCTGCGGTCAACCCACTCTTCTGCTCAATCTGAATATATATAGATTTACCATTTTTTCTATCAATAATTTTAGTACTAAATATGTAGAAAGATAAAATAACTATTTTAAACTAATTCGTTGAATTTCTTTAATAGAATAATAGAGTTGGTTTACGGTATTTCTTATACAATAAGTTATTCAAATGAAGCGCCTACGCAATACTTCCCGTATTGCTAAAAGTAAGCTTGGCTATTTACTTTATATTTTAAAGTAAACAAACTATAGAAATTATGCAATATTATGTATTATTTCAAATGCCTCATTTTTTATTATATTCATTAATATAATGTATTCTTGAAGATATAGTATATCTAAAGTTCAGGGTACTATAAAAGTTCAATAAGTAAATATTTTCACTTCACTGCTTCAGAACTCTGAAATGTATGTTTATTTAATACATTACATGTAGTGGCTGTTAAGACAGAT
>DWLS01000544.1:0-29107 GCA_018246255.1 Pachliopta kotzebuea
CCCTTATATTATATAATTTATATATATATATATATACTTTCTAGCTCGCGGAGTCCGGATCCGCGAGCGCAGGGTCCTATGAAGCTTTCACGGCCATAATGGTGGCCGAAAGCATCGACATCACCCGAAAAAAAAAACTGTATTGTTATGGGCAAGCATATTATCTACAATCAGGTAAACGTTCTACTCTATACGTTCGATTGAATAAAAAAACCTTAGTCATTAACAAATTTTGTAAGAAAACGAATGTAAATAGAAGTTTGGAGACATCAATAGGTAAGATTTGTTTTAGTAATATAAACTAGATGAGCATTTTGTTACTAAGTACGTGTTGTTACCCAAGTTTTTGTTGTAGAACAATCTTCTGTATGTTTTGTTGGATCAATATTACAACAACCTTTTAAAATCAGTCGTTAGTTACTACCACCTATAATACACCAGATTATTAGATTTTAATGGTTTAATAAATATAACCAAACAAGATAAATGTAACTTGTTTAAAACAGTAAAGTTGTTAGGATGATTTTTATTGTGTAATTTACAATGTCTCGGGTTAAAGCACGGCGATAAATTTGTTTAGCGAGGCACTATATACTTCAACAAACGTTTACCAATACAATTTAGAAAGGAGGTTGGAACTCGTAAACGTAAATTCATGCCTAAGCGGCTGAATGCCTTAGACGTGGAGGCTGTAGCCCGTCACATATTTAGAGCGGTGCAGAGATTTCAACGTAATCTAAACACAAAGGAACGCTGTTACTTCCTCGCAAAGCCATTTCACCTCGGCTCGCGGTAATTTGCACTTTGACTTCTAAAATTAAATCTCCTTCAAAGCCTTGTTTATACTAGCTTTATATAATTTTACCTATCCCGCTTGCATTATTCATTTAAAATCGTTTTAACTTAAATCTACATCGTCATCTGCAAATTGATGCTTATATTTGTCTAAAATTACACTACGTAATAAAATTTTTAAGATTTTTTATCATTTACTTCTACTTATGATACACAAGAGTATTAAAGTTAAAAATGTCCTAATTTAAATAGACAAAATGTTGTGTATTGCAATTAGCTTATAATTTTGTATGGATAAAATGAACCAGTTTCTCGAGTCAGACGAGTAGATTGTAGATTATTCCATAATCCTATTAGGTAATTTACATTATAATATAAAAATTTCATATTTTAACAACACTTCTTTACTTATTTCTGTTTATATCTGTAACACCATACAATTTATTTTTTAATATTAATTGTATTCTAGTTAATATTCCAGCAAATATGAAGAAGAAGCCAGATCATTGTTAGCTGTTTTCTTAATATTTAGATATTTTTTCCATAATAAAAGAAATTCTTAACTATTTGAATCTGTAATGAATATTGTATTTATAGGTAGATTGTAAACATGTGAATAGTATGCAAAAAAGAGGTGAAACCGACAGCAGATTACGCGAAATATCAATGGCAATGTGACAAAAGGATGCGAAGCCGGGACCAATAAAATATGCAGATTTGACTGCGGGCGTATTTTTCTCGGTGTAATCTGCATTATTCAGGCTTTGTCACGAACTTCGACAGTTTAACAGCGTTTATCTCTCGCCTTGCAAATTGAGCTACGACTTAAAGACAAACGGGAGTCACTTTCATTACCATAATGGACCTCGGCCGATTCTTTGTTGGTGAGCCGAGAATGGATTGAAGTTTAAATTTTTCACCGAAATTTTTCTCAACGTAATACTCAAGAAAGACCATTTATGTCTTATTTAAGTTAAAATTTATCTTTTAAATAATACAATTTCTGTATATATCAGATAATAACTTAAAATTGTAAAAAAAATCAGTACATCAGTACATGCAATTACGACTCAGTAGTATTCATTTGTTAATTTAAAACTATACAAACATAACTTTTATCAATACGCACATAACTTAATTTTGTTAACGAATAAATTACATATTAACCCCTAGAGACAAATGCATTATGCATGCATGCATGTGAATATATGAGAGATTTCATGCGTTTACCTTTACAAATAAAAACGCTCAATATGTTTATCAATTTGTTTGTTAACAAAGTATGACTTCTGAGTATCATCAACATATTATACAATTATATTTTATTAAATACAACAAATCCTGTTATTTATTTAAAATATATTTTCATCACTATTTTTTATTTACTCTTCCTTTTAAGGTTTATTTCACTATTCCCATACTGTGTTACATGCGAATTTTAGTCTCTAAATAGATTATTATAAAAAGAACGGTAATAATTAAATCTTAATAAATGTTCTGTTCTACGATCTCCTAAACAATGTTAATACATTTCTTTACAATAGATTGGATATAAACATTCTCAATTCACATTTTCTTAACTAAAAATGGACTGTGTAATAAAGTGTATACAAAGAGGCTTTGTAGGTAGCAGGAAACGGTAATATTCAACCGACCAAACTAATCGTTAATAGAGTGGTTTGGACTTGGGAACGACTGAACTATTTATTCCTTAACTAAATAGCCAACGGAATTTATGTCGGCTAAAACAACATATTGTTAATACATTTTCTTTTACTACATAAACAAACCGTGGTAATAAACAAAAGAGCAGAATTAATAATTACTATAAAATAAATATAGGAGGATTGGAGACATTCGTGATAGATTATTCTCACAAAAACAATCTAAATTAAATACCAACTTAGCTCCTATTTTTTGTACCAGACATCGATCACAGACCTTATTATATCATTGATTTTTACTACACATATGGTATTCGACTCTCATCACCATATATGTATACATCATAAAATCCTTTTTTTAAACTAAACTAATGCGTCAAATAGTCATTTTGACTACTCTGATATTGATCGCCATCCCAGCTTAATATTAAGTAAATTTGAAAGACCGGATTTAAAATTTCCACGAGATTAATATAACAGGATAAAAATAATAACTTTTATGAATGTATCGCCACATTAATCTAAGAGTCAAAAATACCTGTGTATGTGTGAATAAATTTATTAACATTCTAACTCCATGTTGGAAAGCGTTACATTTACTATCAGGTTTTAATTAGGTTTTATTACACAACGAAGCGACGATTCCAATAAGTCGTTCAAGTAAAGGATCTGGTCGCCCGGTCACAAATTTAAAAAATATAACATAAGCAATATAAATTAACGATTTAACAAACAAATAGACATTGAAATGTTTAATATTTTCATTCTGTATGCTATTCAGATATATACGAACAGTTTTGTCATAAAACATTAATCATATCTCGTTAGAGAAGTCCTAATAAAAAAGAAAGCATGGGTCGGCCAAAGTGGCTGAAAACATTGAATCTCAGATTTGTAACAAAAAATGTGACAAGTCATCAAATCTACATATTTTATTAGTCTCCCTCGCCAACTTCGACCCTCTGCTTTTGGTTGGGTCCGATGTCTTGAAGAGATGTACATTCAATTTACTTTTCGTGTCGATACTTTTTGTTATATCCAGTATTATATACTAAATCATAATTTATAATCACGAAAATAATCCTTTATTAAACTAAATGAAAAAATAATACGTGTTGAAATAAAAAATGGAAACGATCTTAAGTAGTAGAAGTAGAAAGCGAAATTTATTTGATTTACCTCGTCTTATAAGGGCATGGGATAAGCTTTTTAAGCGGGAAAGACTGGTATGTGTGGGCTTTTCACCCCTTAACACCGCAAGGTTCATCAGTTCTCTTAGTTTGTTAGGAATGGCACCGAGATCTCTTACAAAACGTATATACCCGTGCACTTTGGTCATGCAGATCTGAGCAAGGCATGGCTGCTTCCCCTACTGCAAGCACCCTTACTGTGCTACGGCTAATACAAAGGCAATTCATGTTTACCGCCCGCCTTGGGTCGCATATTAAGCGATAAGGGCCCTTGCTTTAAGATCCACGAGCAAAAAGGGCCTTTTTTGTCGCCATCTACGCCAGGCAAGACTGACCTTAGCCCTATTCTTACTAGTCCGAAACCACATGGCTAGTGTAAGATAAGCTGAAGGTTTGTAGTAAAGTTTCGATAATATTAGTAGAAACAGAGCATCGCTAACTAATATTACAGAACTTTCAAATAGGTATCAACGACAGCCGGGCAGGCGGCGGCGGCGGCGGCGCCCCCGGCCGACTGCGGCGACACTTCATAAAGAACACTTTTATACTCAAGCCTTTTATTTATGATGCCCTTTCATATCTTTGGCTTCGTTTTATTATCTGATATGAGAAACGTGTTATTAAATTTCCATTTTCACTTCTATATTACAAATATAGACGGGATACTAACTACCATTTATACGGCTAAAAAACCGACATAAACCAATGAATTAAGTTAAAAATAAACGCTTAAAGCCGCCTTTCGATTATTTTCGAAATGCAATGACTATGTATGTGATTTTAACGTTTCTAAGTAATTAAACAAGTTTGTACAATTTTGTACAATGTTTAAAAAGTACTTACTGGATCATTGCCCTTATTTAATTTACCTTGTGAATACAATTACAACAAATTTGACTTTAGGTTGTTTTTAAAGAAAGTGTAAAACTCTTTCACAGAATATTCAATTCACACTTCACCAATGCACAAATAATACGAAAGAGTAATACATAATTCGAGAAAATCGTTGTATGAAATGTTTCAAGTTAAAAACGGATGCTTTAAGGTGTTTTTTATGTATATTATGCTGCTTTTACTTGAATTGAAAATGGATTGAGGTCTTTTTACTGTTGAGTGGCGGTTGCGCGGTACATCGCTCCGCACTTCGCTACGTGACCAAGCAACGCCAGTAAGAAATCATTGCACGTCTATGTCTGGATCTGACTTTACTTCTAATACATCAAAGTTTTAATATCGAGACTAAGCATTTTCACTGCATAATTTAAGGCTCGTTAAATAAAATTCTTTCTCTTTACTTCACAATCGATATACGTTAACTTGATCTGTGATTACTAAATTCAGATTGTAATTAGCAAAACTTGTACAAGAGAATGATGTCTTTAAACTTTATTTTATTTTAAAACGATATCAATTACGAATTGTAATGACAAGCAATTATCAAAGATTAATTTTATGATAGTAATCTTACAATTTTCTCCAAAATCATATTAAATGATCAAATGTTTCATACCCGCCACTGAAACGCAATGGACCGAAGGTCGAGACCGTATTACTCGCAAAAATTGTTAGGTTACCTTCTCGGAAATAATGGACATCCGATACGTACGAGGAATATAAAAAAATCGGATACATTCACGCTTTGTTATTTACAAGTCTATTAAAAGGTCATTGCTCACATTTTATAAAATATAACAATATAAAAAATCTAAAGCACATTTAATTGCTACTATTTTACTATGTCTACGAGGTTATCTTGCGTTAAATACACTAATCTTGCATGTTACTTTAAAGATTTTTTTAACATAATAAAATTATCTTCTTAATATTTCTTTACTAATAATCACGGAAATATCTATTAAATCATTCATTATAACAAAAATTTACATATACGTGTCCGATTATAATTGTTACATACGTAGACTCAGAATATAAAGAAAAACGATGAAGCTTCAAACAATATTAACTTTCACGCGACTTTTCAGACTGTTATAAGATAAAAGTTTACTACTTATTGTTAAGCCATACGGTAAAAACATTCGCTAATGATATGTTTTCACGTGTCTTAACAAATTATATTTTTAATAGACTAAAATGGAAATGTATTCGTTAGCAATTTTTCCTTCCCTTTTAGTATGCACACGCATATAGTATGGGCATATGATCCTTTTTGTTGGAGTCGTACTAATACCGACCCTAAGGGTGGGAAAACAGAGAATGAATAATGAGTTTTTTCATGTGACCGTTGCTTCCTTAGCACAGACTAAGACACAATATGACTGAAAAAGTATTAAAAGATTATTGAGTATTAAAACTATTTTAGTACGTACTCGTATAACATTATAATGGTGTCCACAAATACTTTTTTTTTGTTAATGTACGGTAAGAACAAAAGCTAAGGCAAACATGGCGAGAAGTGAAAAAATTTAATTCACAAATAATTATTTGAAACACTATATACATACACAGACTATGTATTTCTTTTACTTAGTTTTAAAACAAGCGTTTTGTGTAATTTGCCATTGTATATTAAATAAAAGAGTTTAAAATAAAAAAAAAACATGTAATGTTATTTCTAGTTCACATTTAGCTAATAGTGTTAATTATTTTGTGCATCAGGACAGAACTCAAATTTCATTGAGCTGTGAATAAGCGAATACCGTAGAAATCTAGCTAAAAAGTTGAACGAAATGCCTTTTTACTTGTTTGTTCAGAGTAACTCTATCCGATGAGAATTCTGATTTGCTTTTAAATCGTTGATTCAGTTCTGAAAAATACAGTTTCACTATGTACTCTTTAAAAAGCAATGAAAAGCTTTAAAATTAAAATTTTTCAGCAGTGGCGTTTTTGGGAAAATATTTTAAAAAATCTACTTCTTTTTCAATTATAAAATAATCATAACTAATCCCTTGTGCTCCCCTGTGTTCTTCCCAAAAGAATTTTTCAATGTTTTAGTGCTAACTCTATACAAAATAATTTAACAATTTAAAAAAATGTAATTATGATTTTGTAACGTTTCAGAAAGACACTTCACAATCCGCTGCCATTATCATCCATCCTTCGTCTACTTTCCTGTTTTAAATTTACTTTCCCCTTAAGTGAATAAAAAATTTTCCAATTTGTTTTATTTTAAAACCACAAAATTAAATTCCCTTCATTAATTTACAATAACGTGGACCAATATATCAAAATCCTATGGCGAGGTCTAGAGCACCTAGTTAATATATTAGTGTACACATATACTTGAATTTTTTTCTGTAATTAGGGACGAACGAAATGTTCATCTGATAGTAAGTCGTACACTTTACCATAACTGTATCGCGTTGATTAAGATGGTATACACAGCACAACATTGCACCCGTCGCCTTTAACAATAAGGTGTTAAGTTTCGTTACACCAGTAATTCTACTAGCTTACAACACCCTTCAAACCGTAAGACAATTATTTTTGTCCACTGTTTATCGCGTGCAACGGGAGCTACGATGATACCTATCTAGACAGACTCCGGTAACAGAGACTTATCACCAGTATGTTCAGTCACTTTCACTCAAATATTTATTATTTATCGTAAACCATGTACATGAAAACTGTTCGTTTTACATGAATCGATAACTAAAAATTTTAATTAAATCAGTTCATTTTGATAGGGTACCTCGCTCAAAAGATAAATCTGAACCAAGCAACGACAACGACAGTCATCTGACAAGTATAGGGTGCCAACCATTAACGTGCCATTCGCGTAGTCTCCTTTTAAGAAGCTTTTCACCTCCTTCCTTCTTAATAAATTATTAGTAATTACTAATCCCACTTAAAATTAGCATAACATTATTTTCACTAAAATATATTTACATATTATTCCTTCACTAAAAAATACTGCGTTGTTTCAAATAACTGAAAATGTATTTAATGTGAAGTTAACTATTAAAATGGATCAATTTTTTTTTAATATTCATTTGAATAATTCGCAGAAACTTAGTTCTGTAATCCTCAAGTAGAACGTGTATATTTGAAATATAAGTAAATACATTTGAAATCATAAAATACAAGGCGCCTGTTCACTCGCCGTCCAGGAAATTGAAACATACATTGCAATCTCCATGGCCGGGCACTAGATACGTATTAAAAGGAATTGGGTATACGAGATATGTATTTTACAAGCCATATAAAAAATGTTCATTTCGAAATCCATTTACAATATAATATATTTTTTATATGTAGAATAAAATCAATACACGTTATAACAAATATGTGTCTTTAAAAAAAAATCATAAAACATAATTAATTACAAATTATGAGATGTTTCTCTTCGTTACCAAAATCCACTATCGAAGATTAGATGCTATTTTAAAAATTAGATACGTTTGTACTGAAGTCTACAGTTCAGCGAAATATAGTGTTGTGAAGGTTAAACCACTTGCTTGTCTCGCCACTTTCGTGAATAAAAAAAATTACTTTATTAGATATTTTAAGAGTAACATGAAATCACATGTTATCTGCAATTATCAGACATAGACCTAGATTAAAATGTCTTGTTACGGTCAGAGTTGTTGCTTATGATATGATACAACAACACTCTTGTTTTTCCTTTGAACAATCTTAATATTATGTGATGAAAACACATGTTTACTATTTTTAAATAAATAGAAGTCTTTACTGCTATGAATTGAAATATTTTTTTACCACACACACATTAAACATATTACAATGTAAAGTAGCGAAGTATATCAGGGACACTCACTAAGCGCTAGGCCGCTATTATTGTGCGAAACAATTTAATTTTTCAGGTTCAGCTTTTGATTTGACAATACGAATTTTGGTTTTGTAGCTCAATGTGTGAATGTTAACTGCATCGTGTAACAAACCCACTGGCGGTGGCGTTATTACAATGTACAGTCATACTGCTTCCGCCGCAGCTAGATAAGAACACGTCATAAAAGAGTTCCTGCCCGCCAAAACTTTGCTTTAATTTCTGAATTCTCGCTCCTCGTACGCCGAAATTGCTACACAATATTACCATTGTAATTTACCTAATTTGTGCTTACATTAATACCATGTTTTAACAATAATAACAATTCTGTTTTATCAAAATGATGTGTTTATGGAATAAATAACTTACGTAAGTTGCACGTATTGTAAATTCACTTACGATGTAATTTAGAACAAAATGTTATCACCAATGTACTACTAATACTAATAGTATTATATTTTTCTATTATATTAAAAAAAAACACATTTTCACAAAGTATTAAGAGACCGTATAAAGAGAATATTTAAAACTAATTTGGCAATGCTTTTATGGCAACAGATATACTAATACGAAGATGGTAACTAGAGCCATACAGATAAGAATATATCGCCAGCATCATCATTTCAACCGATGGACGTCCACTGCTAAACATAGATCTCTTGTAGTGTATTCCACATTATTGTGTCGAAGACACTGCTGATGCTGGCGATTGGTATATCTGCAGCCATATAAGCATTGCCAAATTCTAGTTTTCGACCACCTGACTCCATCATGTAGGGCCCTGAAATCAAACCATGGAATCTTTATATTAACTGAGAATGACTTAATAGATACTATATTTTTAAGCTGCAAAATAATAATACGCTGTTTAAATAGAAATTGTGAATTTGAATACGTTCATTTTATACATATCTGTTACGTAATATAAAAGCAATTACCCAGTAGTAAACACGTAAAACAACGTATCCGCAAGTAGTTAAACACGAAAGAGCGAATTGGTGTTCAGTGGGAAGTTTAACCGCGGGCGCCCGAAGCAAATAAGTATTGCCTTCTAACGCATACAGACTGTTTGCCAACGGAGATTGCAATATTATGTACCGATCTTCAGCCTTTTCCGACAGCTGTAAAACCGAGTTGTGTTGCTTCTGTTAGAAATATTATTAGTTATCCAGTCAAAGCTTATTGATGCGCACGGACTTCCTGAAACTTCGTTTCTACTTGTCCTATTTATAACGAATTTATTTCTTGACTAGGTTTAATATACAGTTCATGTTTATACTTTGTTTTGTATAACCGTTTTCTTACCATCAGATACCATGCTCGTCTAGTCGCCTGATTGAATAAAAAAACATTTTTAGGTAAAATATGCTTAGTACATGGAAAACTTATTTCATACGTAATAAAAAAATATATATATTTTACAATAATCGTAATCGCAGAAAAGCAGAGCACCAAAATAAATAAGAGTGCAGTATTTGCCTTTGATGTATGTATTTTAATATACGTAAAATAAATCTAAATTATAATAGACCATTACACATATGAACGTTAAAAACTTTTTCTTCTGTAAATATTCTAGCATACTATAATTGGATTAATGCTTACTGCATCAAACATATTCTAAGTGAGACAATTTAAGGAAACAGTTTTAATAATTTGCCCGATTTATGTGTTACATATCTATTACATAAAGTAAACATAATAGATATGAACATCATAGCCGAAATGGGCGGAAATAAGAATCATTTATATTTTTTATCCAGTAAAGAATTAAACACAGGTAAGTTATCTTATAAGTAATAGTGAGAAAGATAAGCAATTTTCTACGTTAATATAAATCAAATTTATGTACTTAAAACGGCGTGGCTTGAAATTAATTTTGCTGCAAGTGTCGCTGGATGGTAATACATTTCTTTAAAATGCACATAAATCAACAGTACCACTTCGTGCCGGATGCTGACTTCGAAAATGTAACTTCAATTGGAGTTCATAAAATGTTGAATAACAAAAGCTAAAATAAGCTTTTGATCTTGTTTAAAAAATATAGATTTGGTCTTTGATCGTCTTGACACACTTGACATTATTTAAAAACTAATGCTTGAAGGCAAAAAGGAACTTCGATGGTAACTACTTAAGTAGTCATTGACATCAAAAAGAAATCATCACTAGAATTATTTGGTGCATTTTTCCTGCGTCTTACGTCGTTGCCGTTAACCGACTGAACATTTATTTTAAAGTTATAAGAAAAATTTATTTGAGCCAGAGGTCTAAAATATTACTACTTTCTTTTTATAATTTTGTATTAAGAGACATGTTTTTGCACAAACGATAAAAACTTTTATACTCATCCAATGCACCCAGACTCGGCTCCAATATCCGTCAATCACGCAAATATTTACCTCGTGTGGGGAAAAAATCACTCCGGCTCACATTGAGACTTTTCGATATACTTCATTATAATATATTACTTACTTTATTATGTATTACCATATAATATATTTATACAATTCAAACTCACATCGTACTTTATTCTCGAAATATGACAACAATAATCAATACGTACATAAAGTCATGGGAACCATAGTATGTTAAACTTTAATAAATTTAGAGAGATATAACGAGATGAACAAAAGTCAAGATTTATAGTATTTTTTTTCATCCGTCTGCTTAAACAGATCAGCATGAATAAAAAAGGCATGAAGAAAATTTTTACAAAGAAACTATTATTAAGGACTATGAGGAAGAATTAAATAGGACGTCTCTCTTTTATTTCGAATGCTTTCTTAAAAGTTTATATATTTCATAAATATTTGTGTTATTACAAAGTTATAACATCTTTACTTTTGTTAAGAAGCGAAGAGTGGAGCATGACTTTCAATATGGTATCAAGTATTCAATTATATATTTACATACATAAATATATAAAAAAGCTACCGGTTAGGATCTTTACACAGTACCTATTTACATAAGATATTAAGTCTTTCCACGCTAAACATTAAATTATTTACTTCATCTGAGCATACTAAATGTGTGTAACAATAGACGTACTTGATTTAAAAGAATACAACAAATCTTGTTTTCGACGTTTTATAAGTTAACAAAAAACTGCACATTTCCGTGTCCGAATGCTAAAATTCTTTTTATATAACAATGCTTCCATTTTAACAATAGTTTCAGTTCCCTTTCGGGTTATATTATATGAAAACTGAAAAAAGTTTAGAAAAACAATTCCTAATAAATCGTCATCCTAGTCACCGACGACACAAACAGTATAGAGAGCATGACGGTAGGTGACATGACAAACGGGCTCGCGTACCCCGGTAGTGGAAGATTTAGTGGCGCGTTGTGTTGCGATAACTACCTCTGTTTACACTACATTTAACTTGTGCCAAGTGCCATGCGATGGCGGAGCAGGGTACTTTGTATACGAAACTCCTCTAATATACTCATTGAGTAAATTTATCATACAAAAAAAAAAAGCTATTATAAAGCGTTACTTAGACTATCAAACTTATGATAACGAACTAGTTTCCAAAGGAATTTTTGTTTGACCGTCAAAAACCAGATTACAATGATCAAAGAGCGCCCTGCTTTCCTAGAAAGTTTTATTATAAATTCGGAAAAATTTCTTTATTTTTAATCAGTTGTATAATTGTCGTGAATTGTACAGTACATATAATTTAGTGTTTATTCGATTGTTGTCTACCTTCCGAGTTACAAAGCTTTGACCGACCAGACAAACAGGCGGTGGACGCAATAAGCTCGCAATTTCAGACCAACGCTCAACAAATTTGCCAACTGAAATGAAGTCCCAACTATACAGTAACACTGCTGTCAACAAGTCACCACTTTTATTGCTCATACTGCTATTGAATTCCAATATTCCACTTTCGTTCCCGGCATTGTCCGCGATGGTCACTGTCGATATTATATCGCTCCGTGCACTCCACATTTGAGTTTTGTTTTTTTGTAATGTAATATTTTTCCAATTAACCATTACAACTATATTATGTTGTATAAAATACTTTGTCATGTAGATGTATTCAATAATTTTCGATGATATTATAATTTAAGCTATTTCCGAATATATATTGAAATTCCGGGTTCACACGTTTAACGACACATTAATTACGCTGCCCACTTAACCGGATGGTTGCACACTGCGCCAGTTGCTTTTAACGATAACTAAATACAGAACCATGGGATTATCATTATCATCAAATATTTTCATAACTATTTAACACTTTATAAAAAAGACATAGTGAACTTGCACATTACATATAAAATAAAACGATTTCTGGCGCTGTAGATTGCCTTTATCCTATACTCTTTTCATCTAAATTGAAATACTTTGTTAACATTCCAAGTTGAAGCGTTGACCACTTGACAATGACTCGACACAGATGGTGTTGCTTTTATCTGGTAAACACGGTGAGCGTATCTTGACATCGTTTATGAAATAAATCGTTTATAATCAAGTGGTCTGACGTCATCAACAACTGTCTGCCGCTCGACATGTAATTTCCCGTGCGTCAATTATCAAGGAGACGCCTCGCGGTCGAGAGCCTCCCGTCAAGACATTTCGTAATACCTTATTACAACTTCAACCACTGTTGTGTCGGTACCTTGATTACAACCCCTTTATAATGGTCCATTTATAATGATGAAATTATTGATCAAAGTACTTTTTTTTTCTTTGCACTTAAAATCCGTATCATTCAGTTATGTCATTTCAGTACAAGGTTCATACAGCATTTCATGTTCACATGAAATTACAAAATAATAACATTAATTGAATTAACAAAACAAGGCAATAACTTTCAGGTTATAATGGAATTATAACTAGGCCAGTGCTATAACACAAGATGAATGTTTACGGCAAAGGTGCCAGTCGCTTTGCCGAGTTAACTACCGGATAATCAATTAACAGTTGACCGCATGCATCCGGCTGCACCGAAACTATGACAGTGGAGTAGATAAACGAACCGGATATCGGGGTCTTTCATATACATGACTGTCGATATTCTATACCGTGACACATATCTTATAGAAGCATTTATTACACTCCTTACATATCAATCGATATAAATAAATATTTATTACTAGACTAACCAGCAAGACTAACCAGCCATAATTTACCAAGTTAACCTAATGCAAATAAATACATCTGGGAATGAAGACATGGGAAAAAGCTGCGGTTCTAGCTACTTAGACGGTCTCCGGCAACAGAGATCTTTCACCAGAATAAACGAACATACATGAGCTGAGCTACAGTTTGCAAATAATTTATATATACGGATCAGCATAAAAACGAACGGACAGAAAGGTGCACTAAACCGTATTTTGAGGAGTTCTTTACGAGAGACCTATGTCCACCAGTGGACGACAATCGGTTGAAATGATGATGATGAAAAAAAGGAAGAATTACAGCATATGACGAGATTGCTATTTCTTTACATATTAAAAGGAACTCGTTCGTTTTATTGGTACTTTGTTAAAAAAAACATTTTCAGTAATTTTAACATTTGTTCGAAGCTCATACTCCCCTACTTTTATTTTATTTTGTACTTTTCGTCTAGTGAAAAATGATTCGTCGTATATTTAATAGTACTATGACAGTATTTCATACTAACATTCGGTACAAGTATTAGGTGCAATTTTTCTCCTTTAGAATTAACAAATTTATTCCACAAGTAGTTTCTTATTGAAAATAGCAGCATACGATTATTATAAAAAAATATTAAGAGTTAAACCCTTGCGGCATCGATCGCCGTCATCGGGTGTATTTCGACAAAACCTCTCATGATCTGACATCAACAAATCTGTAACCTCTTATCTTCCAATCCGAGTTCGGTGGAATTTAACCCGAATGATTTCCGAGTCATTAACCCACTCCCGACCGACCCTAAGCAAGACAGACAACATCTGACTTAGATCCGTATCGTGGGAATCTTGCGGCTTACAGATTAACTGATCCCACTGTTGCACAGAATTGGAATTATCAACCACGGACTCGAAGAAATCGTGCCATCTCTCCGTAATACGGGATTAGGAGGGCTCCAATCAAACTAAATAAACTCGTCTAATCGTGTTTCCATTTCGTATCTAAATCCGTGTTTCTGGAGCAAGGATTAGCCTATATCTAGACACGAGTGGAGTTATATACTAACGTTACCTTAAATAACTTCGTCAGAAGCTGTGCGATTAAGATTAAACAGTCAGTTACGCGAATGAAGGTTAAGTAATTCGATTAAAACGGACTGCCTACGACAGCAAATGAAATTTAATCGCAAATAAATTAAAATTCAAAATAACATGTTTTAAATACAAATGTTATAAGATGGTACGTTAGCTAAAGTTTTGTTACTAATCTGGAATATATTTAAAAACAATTGTCAATGGCTTAATAAGCATAAAATGAAAGAAATATTTTTTATAACGTTCGCGTTAAACCGAAGTGACTAGAACTCTAAATTTGTTCATTATCTAGCATAACACAAAGGATCTCATAAGGCTATTTATCTTGTAGTACGTTATCACTGCACCGTTGCAGCTGGGCGTATTCCTTGGAAGCAATTAATTGTGCCGCCACCCTCCATTTATTATGTCATCTTGATCGGGTAAGTAGCAAGCGCACTCATTATGAAACCACTCTACAGTGTTATTAAACAATTTCGTAAAGTTTTCATGAAGTTATTATAACGTGTTACTGATAATACACACAATAACAACGTTAACTAACGGTTAAACCTAGTTTTAGAATTACGAATGAAGGCCAGGCATACGAAATATTTCATAACTAAATCTTTAACGAAGATTTTCGCCTTAACACACGCTATAATAATTATTACCAAACTTCAAACTGAACAGGCACTATTAAGACGAAGGAGATACACAGATGATAAAATCGTCAATTTCTATACATTATTTAAAGCAACTATTTACATCTATTCGTCACTGAAGAAATTAATATGCATTATGTTCGCGAAAGTTATTTCATTTACTTAAGTAGTCTTCGCAGCGCCAACGGCAACATCTAATAACTGCAACCAACTGTAATCAATTCGACGTGGAAAGAACCAATAAATACTACGGCTTTTTACTTTTAAAATAACTGAGGAAGTAAATTACATTTAGTTTTTCTCCACTTAGTCACGTTTAAAATATATTTCGTCTTTATAGCCAATATATTATTTAAAGCACTCTCTTTGGCCTTCAGAAGTTGGTTTTAATACCTTTATCTGCCCAATTAATTTCGCTAATAGCAGTAGAACCATATTTAGTTTTTATTATGCTTTGTTTTTATTACATTATATTAAAAACACAATAATTTGAATACACTAGAATACAAATAAACGGTACAGTCAACCCACCCCAGTATTACTTGAAAATAATTTACTAATGACAATGAGGTTATAAGAAATGCACTTAGCAAATAATATAAAACACGTAGTCTATGTATGTCTAATCTTATTACCTGTTGTTGCAATGTCAACATGCTCCTAATGAAATTAAAGCTTGTCTGGAGTCATCGATTACGTAGACAAATGAGAAATTTACAACTAACATTCATTTTCTACTAGTATTTTAATTTATTTGCCGTCCATATTTTATTCAAACGAGCTTACGAAATATGTAGTATTTACGAAATATGTAGTCAATTCTTGTTCTCCCAATGTAGAGAAGTAAGAAAAAGGAATATGACCCTAATTATTCAAATATTTCTATATTTTCTATAATAAGCTTAATGTTATCCACTTGCGAAGAATATAAATATTAACAGCTTAGCAGAATAGAATTTTATATGCTGATGTTGGAGAAATGAAAAAAAAGGATTACTACTTACTATATAAAGATTTTTACGTATATTTGAATAGCAGCTGCGGATACTTCCTAAATTAATTTTATAGATATAATGCTTTTATTAAAAATTGATGCACTTTTACAAAACGCATGACCATATTTCGTTCTTGAAGATAGACCCTAGATTAGAATTTCATTCCCTGAAAGGATAAAGTGATACGCTTTGTACGCCTCGGGGGCACGTTAACTAAATATGGGTGGCATCCATCTGTCTAGTCGTCCGTTGATAGACTAGGGACAAAAGCTCTACACCCTAGCTGATATTGGCTAAAATGAAAAGCGAGGATGAAATAGTGACATTGCTTTTTGAAGTTTTGAAGAACTAAAAAAATATGTTTTAGTGATAAACAAAGAATTGAAAAGAATGCTTAATCTTTTTTATTCGATCAAGCGACGACGTAAGCAAAGTATTCACCTGATAGTAAATGATACGTTTGCCCATAACAACGTGGCGCTGGTTAAGATAGTTTACACTGCACCACATTGCGCACGTCACCTTGAAACATGAGGTGTTAAGTCTCTTTAACCCGGTAATTTCACTAACTCACAGCGCCTTTTAAACCAATGTTTGTTAACTACTGCTTAGCAAGGGGAACAGCAGCTGCGGTGGTACATACCTAGACAGTTTCTGGCAAAAGAAACTTATCACCATGTTATAATCATAATTTTATATGGTTTGCTGTATCAATTGTGAATGTTACCACCATTCTGATAACAAGTTACGAGGAATACTATGAAAGAAGTATAATTAAAGTTCTAAATGCTAGGCTTAGTAGAAATATTTCTACACATGTCTTAAAGATACCCACGTCGTTTTTAAACGGAATCATTGTCTCGTGTAAATTTATTCTCTCCTTTCTTGTTCCATTTTAAACTCTTGAAACTTTAAACTCTTCAAATCTCGTCGCACAAAACCTATAAGTATTTATATTTTTTTAAAAGAAAAGCTTGGATTATCCTGGCAGTTTCATCTATAGATATTCTCCGAAATATTTTTTTTTTTAGATTTACGTAGAGGAAATGCCTACGCATACACGCCTTCGCGGGGGCAAAGACAGGTTATGTCGGACTCGCACCGACTAAAACCTCCACGATGTCCACCTGGTCGCTTTGCGGCGTGGTCACGGGAACAGAAAGATTTCCGCGACCCCGCCAGCGCCAGCCGCAGAAGCAGCCCCTCCTCGGGGGGAGGAAAATCTCCCCATCTCACCTCCCGTAGGGCGCGCCGGAACATACGACGCACCTCCTCTGGGCCTTTCGTCACATGGGCAACAGACTCCCCCGAGTCCGTCACCCAAAGGCCATGGGAGCCAGCGGTGCAAGCTCTACCGGCTTCCTGCGGCGGATCTGGTGTTTGGCTCCGTCGCTAACCATTGTGTGGTCGCGGAAGAGGGGAGGAGCAGCCGGCGTTACACCGGCGCTCCCCCTTCCCCGCAACCCCGCCTCGACTGCAATCGGCATTAGGCGCGGCTCTAAACAGCACCGCTCCCTTGCCTCCCGCAACCCCCTGGCCACTCCGAGGCGAGCGAGTGCCGCAGAGCTTAAGCTCAAGTCTGAAGTGGCCACCGTGGCCGGCCCTACTCCTCGGGCTGGCCGGTAGGTTCCTCTTCGCTTCACCGTGGGCGACAACACCACGGTTACTAGAGCCCCTCCGCCACGACAAGGGCCAGCCAAGGACCAGTTCAGAGGGCTCCGAAATATGATAAACATCACAAGAACAACCACTCAGTGTTTGATTTGAGTCTGCATGAACATTAACCGTCGTTTCCAGCAGTCATTTTTTTTTTAAAACAATACACGAAGAGAAATTTTACCGATTCTTAATATTAATTATACTAGATAACTCATTGGTAGAAGTCTCTTTTACTGGCGACCACCTGTTACTGTGGTCAAACTGTAATGTGCAAACATTACTATGTTCCACTTTAAAGAGCACTACAGTTAGTAAAACTACTGAGGTAACAAAACTCAATATCGTATGTCTCGTTGGCAACGAATATAATGTAATGCTATATTACTCAAAGTAGAACCACGTTGTTATGGACAGACGTATTACTTACCTTCAGGTGGAAGTCACGCTCGCCTCGTGAAATAAAAAAAGGACATTAAAATAATTCATGAACGAAATTAAAAATAAGAAAATAAAAAAAGCAAATATTCCAAAAAAGCACCACTTTGTGGCGGAATGTATTTTCCACCACATTTGAGTGGTAAATTAACATTTACATCCAGTACGTTTTTATTATTCAGTAGCACGAGTAAAATGCACGTTTCACGCATTGGATATTGAAGTTCCATTTTATTTATTCATCGTCCTAATCTATATAATTTGTAGCACAAGTAAATTCATTTACAAAAAAACTTTCATAACATAACATCAAAATTTAGATTTGAGAGAACCATATGTATAATAATTTTAACCTTTTTTAGTAAATCTCTAATTTTCTTTACCACTAACCAAAATTTGTGAAAAAACTATACTAATTTTGGTACACGGTAAATAAAAACTGTGGTATACTCTTAATAGTACTAACTCATTGATGAAAATATCGGAGATTGCATACACATGTGCTTATCAATCGCCTTTTTGGTAAACAATACGGATCTACAAGTAGTATAATAAAACCATGACAAAGCATTGAACCAGACTCCCTAATTCTCTCCGAAAGAGGATTAAATCATGAAATGGTCGCGCTTAGTGTCTGCAATACGAAAGCTGTAGAGGATCAGTTTGCTTTCAGACTTTAAACAATACAGTGGAGTGCGTCCTCAGTATAAAACCTTCTCACCTCCGTCTCAATACGTAGTCATTACCTCTTCCTCAAAAGATAATTCCTCCTCTTATTCGATGAAAACCCGAAGCAACACCTTCAGACTCTAAGGATTAATATATTGTAATAATCATAGGAAATATTAGTATTAGTATAAATAAACTTGGTAATAGTAACTCTTTGTCTATTTCATAAACAAAAATAGATTGTATGAATTGTTACACATCGTTAATTGTGCTTTCGAAATAGCATAAGTCTTAATGTTAATTCGATATTATTCAAACAATTTACAGTGATTATTGTATTCATTAATTCCGAGACAAAGACGGATAATAATAGACAAGACAGCATTTACAGTCTAGTTATATATAAATAAGCTAATAAGTAATACCATTACTAAGCTAAGTAACATAGAGAAACATGTTAAAATAAAATTGAAATGCATTTTTTTAAGATTATGTTATGTGATCCGCGTCCGCTAACGATGTCCACCAGATAGGTTTTGGTTGGTAAAAATCTGAACGTAACTCTGATTTATTCCCAGGAAATAAACAAATATTTCCCCCGATACTAAAAAAAGGCTTCCGTTTCAGTATCTTTTTAAAATTAACAATCGCTAGTCATTTTTTGATATAAAAATAGTCTGTTCCTTGCCTTAAAAACCTTTTTTTCCAAATTGCACATAGTATAAAAAATACATTTAAAAAGCGTTTCCGGTTTATTTTCTTTATAATTTATTATACAACGGTAGTTTTCGTGGTTGCAATAAACTTATTACGAAGTAAAATTAGTAGTTATCTTTTTGTTCCATTGCGGAGGTAGCTCAGCAAGTTACGAAGTTAAGGGGCTTTACTTCGCGTCTGTTCATTAGGGCGACAGAGATAATTAATGTGTGAAAGGGAGTTAGCTAGTTGCAAAAATGTTAAGTAAATATAATATTTATTATTTTAAACTCGACAATAAGTACCAAACGAACAAAATTTTTTTTCTACTCTGTTTAACTGTGTATAACTTGTGCGCTGTATACGCTGTACGAATACATATTCGTATCTATAAGCACAGCGTATTAATAACGAATCCAAATTTATTATCAAATTAAGCCCGTAATATAACTAGTAATATCAATAATGCCTATATCATACCTATATGATTATTTAATCAACGAATATGTACACAATGATTTGAACATGTTTTGAAGCCTTTATTGATATTAAAACATGTATACTGGCGGTTAGAGCGAATGCCACAAATAATCGAAATATTTTCATTGCAAATAATTACATTAAATTTATCGGAAATTTCATAATGTTTATTAATATATTTTTATAATATAACAAGCGCACATGAGGAAGACGAAAATGTCATGAAAAGTTGTTTGTAAAGCATTTCTATAACATCGAGGTGTTGATTAAAACAAGCACCAAGTTTGTACAATCTTAGCTGGTCTCCTATAAAAGAGTTAACATTAGTAAAAACGACTATTTTAAACGGAATATGAATACGAAACTACGAAGATAAAAGAAGTAGGAAAGATCATTCACTAGTTATTGTATCATATTGTAATTAAAGTACTAAGTGAGTTCTGAATTATTTGAGTAAATAAACTGTACTAACATTTTTGGAACATATCCCCATGTAAAAGACAGGATAGAATGTGTCAACCCCTTTACTCTTTCTACGATGTAAAAAGTTACTAAAAACAACAAATCTAGGAAAATAACAACATCTTATTTGTCAAACATATTTAATTTGCGTACCAAGAGTTTGTAATATAGTAGGCTATTAGTTAAAAAATAATGATGATAATGACCTCAATTTACTTTATGAAACATACCATTGACGTCATATTTTGGGTATTTAAAAATGTAGCAAAGATTGTTTATACATATGCCTGTTCACAAACTATATCCAAATAGAACATGATGCAGCCGCTATTGACGTTCCTCGTCGAAGCTTACGCCAATTCACCGTGGGCACGGTACGTAGTCGTTATGTGAAAGCTTCTCATTTTTTTTTTTTTTGAATAATCCTCCAAATGGTAGCTTCTTAAAAACAAAAGCACGAGGCATTGTTATCTGAAGTGTATTGAAAATAAAAGTTTGAAAAGAATACTCCTATTGGGCTAAGTATTGTTGAGATCACTCCTAATAAAATATATAATGCTGAATTTTCGTATAATTTTAACCAAATCATAATTAAAGTTAAGAAAAATAAAGAGTCATCATCTCTATCTTTATTTTGAATAATCATCTTTACGTTTTTCTATACATATGATTTTGGTTTGAGTAGGTACTACGTAAGTTAAAAAAAGTCTGTTATGAAACATTACATAGAACAAAACTTTATATTTTTAAAATCGACTAACATTTAACTTGTGTTATGACTAATAAGTTATAATTTGTACAAAATTATTGAAGTTACATTTGGAAAGGAAATTAATTTAAATTATGAAGTGAATACAGTAGTTCTATAAACCGATTAAGTTATTCTTGTAAAGCTGGCAAACGACTGAGTGTAAATATTTTTTTCCTTTAATATGAGGATGATAAAATGAGTTTTTATTTTAGAATAAAAATATTATAGCATAATTTGAACAAAATTTTATAAGACAAAATGTTCCCCGCTGTCTCTTTAGCCAAAAAAGGATATCCAGGGATGCATTTTAGAAGGGAAGAAAAATAATGGGGAAAGTATGACAATACGGAATAGTATGGTACAATGAGGATACCCCAAGGCGCGCCTCTAATGAGCATTTTACCGTATACATTTAAATAAGAAATTTTCACTACCTCCATTATGTTACTGCATTTCGCCTGAATAAATAACTAGTCACTCCGCTTCATACATTTTGTAATTAGCATAGAACAATTGCATCAAAATGCTTAAGGTATAGATGAACTTTATAGCTGAAAGATATGTAGTAAGGTTCTACATAGGATATTCACACGGGTACAACCTTTGAGACATGATACATCTTCCTATTCCTATAATTTCAATACATACATTAACTACCAAACTATTATACGGTAATATTTATATCCTTGGTACCAATAGATGCGAAATGTAGCAACTTATGTCGGGAAGTCACGTTATTTTTGAATAACATTTAGACTACTGCGAACATGCTTGGTTGTAATAAAATATTTATTTGTTACCCAAAAAATAATTAAATAAAAGTAAACTTTTTTACTACATGTATTTTGGATCCTTGAACTGTAAGTCCGATAAGCCTATAAGTCTTCAATAAGACTAACAGCACCGACATCATACATAATTTAAGAAATGAAATTGAAGTATCCCTAATATAATATTATTTTAAATTAACCAAAATGTGCGCGGAAACGTAATGTTTGATGCTTCAATGCCCCAGGGCGTCCATGTATCTTACTTATGCGAATCTGCCTGCCAATATATGTATATTATGCTTACATTTGTACAGAAATTTCCGAACATTAACACAATTTAAACCATCCCATTCCAACAAAATTAAATAACTGTCTATTCAATTTTTTATAATTCCTACTGAGGGTCAATGAATGATCATAATTCGTAGATAACTTTGAGTAAAAAAATTGTTTGTATTTAAATAAATATATATTATAAGGACTATGTGACTAAATGAAGAAAATTTATTAAAGTTCCCATGAACATATAATTTTTTTTGGTTGAAACCCCTAAAAATCTTTCTTTTATCAAGTTCGTTTAAACTTAAATATACTTAATTTCTTTAAAAACACATTAGATGCGTTAAGTAAACATTTAGGCTACTGTATCCAGTTAGCAAATGCCATCAAGTGTCATTGTCTAAAAGGTTTTACATGTTTTTGGCACAATTTTGGAATAAAGCCAAATTGATATTACTATATAAGCTTTTATTATAACTATTTCAAGCTATGACCTAAAGGTAGTCTACGGAGCAATGTGAAAAACTGCATCAACAACTGCTGACGTAATGAAACATTTATTTAATATAGGACATTGCATGCAAATTAAAAAAAAACTGCAGTAATTCAATATTTCATGTTATAACAAAAAACTGTAATACAGTTAAATATAAATGTTAAATATTTTTTATATATATAATAAAAAAATCTTTGATTTAAGGTATAAAAATACAAGGATATTTAACACGTTGTTGAACACAATAGTTTATCATAAGAATATTATATATCATAAGAAGCAATTTCTTTATAACCAAATACTTCTGCAATTTTGGGATGCTATTCATTACAATGATAGCTCTATAATTAATCAATAACATGTTTAACACTTATAAAATGATCAAAATTATTATTAATTACAAGAGACCTATGTCCAGCAGTGGACGTCCATCGGTTGAAATGATGACGTTGATTATTAATTATTAAAATACATAATTAATTTATTCATTTTGCTCATTAACAACATTATAGAACTTCACCACCACTTAACTTTAGTTGAGTATATAATCAACTATTATCTTAAATATAATGTAAAAAGTAAACAAAGATTGCTTTCCACACGTTTTCACCCATTCCAATTCCGTCATACCCATTTTCTTTTTCCATCGATGTTTTTTGCAACATTTGAAGTATATCGGAAACAGAACAAAAACTAAGCTTTCATGTAAATGACACAAAACAAACCGTGGGCCGAGAACAGTAAAGAGCTCCGATGAGAATTTTCGCATCAATAGGTCCCACGAATTCGACATACGTTCTCTTTCATTTCGAAAACTATTGCACTAGTCGAAAGTATATTATTTAAAGTTACAAATATATCACAATAGCTTGAACAGTAATATTTGTAATTAATAATATTAAAATAATAATGATCGTTTTAAGCAATTTATATTGTTGGATAATTCGTAAACTGCATTAGTAATGATTAATTTAATAGTAATATCTTAACATTTACTTACACTTGAAATAAGTTTCCATTGCCGATGACCACCACAGCAGCGGGGTACCACCGCACCTACTATTTCTACCGCCGAACAGTATAACCATTACAATGTAAACATTACTGTATTCTGGTTCGGAGGACATTGTAAGCTATTGAAATTACTGGAGAAACAAGGCTAAAAACCTTACCTTAAGGCGATGAGCGCAATATGGTGCAGTGTATACCATCTTAACCAGCGCTACTTTGTTATGGGCAAGCATCACTTACCATCACGTGAACGTTTCGCACGTCGCCACGTAAATTAAAAATATATGCCTATGATCGTTTTCGGACGCTGTCGGATAAGAGGGATTATCATACCTAGAGTTTGGAAACTGCCTAAACATCTCTTACGGGACCTTGAAAACTTGTTTAATAGTTTCCAACAAATGCAGATAGTAAAATATCTACTCATGCAAATTTAGGTAAAACAACGTAATGAAAGTTCGGGTTTTTATAGCTTCATCGATAGAGAACGATCACGTTTACACGGAGGGTGGCATGAAGCCAGGTACTGCACCGAGTACGTCACGCGGCACGAAGCATATACGTGGATATATGTTGAGTGTAGAGTAATAAAAGTTACATACAAGAGCAAACATCACAGTCGACAGAGCATGTAGTTTCTACGCTTCGCAGTGCTCTGAGATTATATGGCTCCTAGCTCTACCGTCCACGACTATATTGCAACCTACCGCATTCAGAGAATTGTGTTTACTTCAAACATTGAAACAAGTACTTTAGTGTAATACAATTTTAAGAAACTGTACTTACATTTGACACTTCACAAGTGTACGTATAAACTGCTATTTTTTTTTTAAAATGTATAGTTGTAAAAAACGTACCGTACAATATAATACATACTTCATTGCACACCAAATATGTAATACATAACTAATACAAAATGTTCAATTAACAATTTTATCTGTAGAAGCTATCTTATCTAAAAGTTAATTATCTATAAGAATAAACTAAATTGCTTTAGTATGTCAAAATAGTTTTTGTACATATGTAATATTGTTTTGTATATACGTAGACATTTATAACAACGCTTGTCTAAGACGAAAGAAAAACAAAAAAAATTTGTGTATGTATAAGAACATACGATAATCTAACTCAGGATTTGATTCTAATCGTCTCAATACAAAAAATGTTCTGCTCTCTTTAGAGAAAAGAATTAACACTAACTGATTATAAATAGTCCAATATAAAAGTAAAGCTCTTATCTATAAAGATTAGGTACCATTGTTTAGTCATCCAGAAACTGAATTTCGTTTTAACATGGCTGAAATTATAGAATGAAAAGAAATATGTTAAAATAAATAATCTCAATTAAGTAAGATAAAATAAGCTTCTTTTAAAATGTACCACATCTAGATCATTATTGTAAATCTCAGTTAAGGCATTGAATATTCAAATTATTTAATGCCTTAACTGCAAATATAATTTTCAATTAAATAATAAATTTCTATTGTTTTTTAAGCTGACTTATGTCTTTTTACCAAGAAATAACATGACACAACATTTCGGTTTGATGATGAGCACTGACTCTAGTGACTTAGAATATGAGTAGGGTAAGGAAACTAAGATTCGGTATAAAAACAAATTAAGTTTAACTTTGATTTCTTGTAACCCATAGCACATGATTGTTGAAAGGAATAACACTTACCACCAGGCTTGCTCTTTCTGTTTAACCCACGCTCGTCTTAACTTATTATCATAAAATATTTCATAGAAAACGAGTAAGTTAGTAAATTCAACAGACTACAAGTGAATACTAGTGAATATTAGCGGGTACTAATTTGCTTGCAATTTCATAAATAAGGAAGACAAAGTTGGACAAAAACAACTCGCACTATCTTATATCTATTATTATAAACAGTATAATATCTTTTACCATATTGCAAAAGAAAGACCTCATGGGTATAAAAAATCAAATTTGTTTTACAGCTTCATATAACAGATCATTAACTATCACGAAGTCTAATAATTTTGACAATAAAACTTAACAATTTTATGCTCAACAAAATGTCGGCATTTATATGTAAGTTTAAGAATAGTTTAATATATTATATCCAAGTTTGTTAAGTTCCAGTACGATATTTGCGGGTCGGATGGCGCGGTCATCGGGGAGGGCTGCCATTGACAGGTAATCGATGTGGTCCGCTAGTTTATTTGGCTATGGGTCCAATTCTCCATTCATTCGATTTTCGACATTATCAGCTTATATCCAATTGCGGATAAAGCTTCGATATGTTACGTATTCTAGTAAAACTCTAAGAACTAAAAATACGTTCGATTTTAACAATCTTGTGCCAGGTACGACGTTTACATATCATCACATTGCCTTTGTGCCTTGAGACATGAGCTATTATATTTTGTGACCCCAGTTATTTCAATAGCCCCAACACTATTTGAACCAAAACATGCTTATGTTTATATACTACGTATCTCATCATCATGTGTCCTGCGAATGCGAGATATATTGATGGCAATAAATATTACCAGAAAATAGCACCTTATTTCGCAAAGTAAATAGTGAATACGGTAGTACCCAGGCTCTTGGAGCGATTCACCATGAAGCAGTATTTACAGCAAAAAAAAATTGTTTATTATTTATAATTTTGTATTAATTTCAGATCAGGTGATTTCATTGCCCCCCTTTTTTATGTACGTCATTACAAAATTGATTTCCAATAATGGGGAGAACTAGCAGAAGAGTAATTTTACCTAAATACGTACGTATGTATTTATTTTAAGCATCAAAATAAATTAATAAATATATATATATATATACTAGACGTAATTCCTAAAGTAATAATTAAAAGAATGATTTACTAATAGTGACCCTTATCAATTAATCGAAAACCTTTGAAGTTTGAAATTAAGGTCTGGAATGTTTGCTTTGAGTCGGATGATTAGTTCCAGTTTGAAGTAGGACGCGAAACCTAGTTATAGTCTAAATATAGTTACAAGGCGATGAGAGAAAAAATCCCTATTTTAAAGCAATATAATATATTTCAAGGAAAAACAGAGCCTCCTTCACGTTGTGGATAACAGCTTTGTTTTTTAACAAAGAGATCCTTGGTTCGGTTCTGAAATCACATACGTGATCAAGTTTTGAATCGTCATGGATTGGAAGTTTATGTAGGTTTTTTAGAAATAATCTGTCTAGATACCAAACTTTACTGTCAATCTACTGCTAACAGTATTGCTGAGTTCCAACTCTGTGTTCGAAGTTATCACGTATTCTTCATCCTCTTCATCACTTAATATCATATGAAATTGTTAATGTCAATCGTTAGCTTGTTGTAAACAAAAAAAAAGTTTAATTTTTAATTCTAAGCAATAATACTCATTAATGTAATCAACTTATATTTATAACAGATTTAACATCGTTATCTAAGTTAATTTTTCGTTTTATATAAATAATCATTTCTTTAATTCTTTAGGTCTTTCTGTCTTATAATATTTATGTTTGTTCATAAAGTGAACGTTGTTTTTCAAGCATTGCTGTTACAACTAGTTACACCTTTACAGTGGTTGAAGTAGTAGTTAATGTCGGAAACTAAACCGATAACTTAACCGACCATATCGATTACATGTCAACGGCAGCTTTGCTAAATACTCGGGGCTACTGGATCTGCTACACTCATATGCGAAGAGTAAACAGAAATTTTGATTTTATTTTTAAGTATTTACTTAAGTTATTTAAAAAATAGACAATATTTGAAATTATATTCCAAAAATTATCCGTATTTGTATTTAGACACAAACAAATAAACCGCTATTTAGCGGAAAAATTAACGTCTTTTTCGAAAGCTCGCGAGCGTTGTGGACACAATAAGGTCGAGCTCTTAGTACAATTAACTAACTTTAAAATAAAACATCATAAAAATCAAATAAAGAGAACTAATAGGTTGTATAGTTGTGAAGATTACAAATAATACCAAATGGTAAATCTCTTAAAATTTTAAACTCTTGCCTACCCGTTTTGAAGCCCACCAAAAAGGTACAATATTACTGGAAAATCTTTAACGACTGTTATAAACCAATTAAACGACGATGAAAAAGTTAAAGTGTTGTTATTACTGCAAACTGATGATATCGTGTTAGACAAAATAAAATAATAGCCTTTTGAGCTAGAGCAATACCGTCTCAGTACAATGAGCCATCCAGGATACTCATTAGACGAGCGCCGGAGGCCTTGCCTTACCCCGCGCCACCATGCATTTTGCCTTGCTTTATAAAAGTACACCAATCTTATAATAATATTTACTTTTTGAAATAGATACTTGATAATTATGTTATTTATATATTAAATAATATATTGTATTAAATGAAACGAAAATGTTAAGCGTGGTTTAGAAATAAAGAAAAAATATCGTCGACTAATAAATATTTTTTAGACTTCTTTCAAGATAGACAAAAGATTACTGATCTACGTCACATACCGAAAAAACTATATGATTTTATGAACATATTTTTAATTTGGATACCGCCTTTTAAAGTTTACAAATGAAAATTTACACAGAAATTGCTGTATTGATAAAAGTAATTCTCCTTAAAATTATACAAAGCCGTCTCTTGAGAAGTGCCAAACTTTGTTCTAACTTTGTGTAAGGAGTAAATCGTTACAAATTTGTCTCATAAAATATTTAAGATATTCGTATAAAAGGCACATTTCTTCAAGTAAAAGGTAATATGGTATCCTTCGGGAAATACTTGTAAAGAAAGGTTATTTATCAACCGACTTATGTACTGCATAGACCAAGGTAAAGCTCTTCTAACATAAATAAATAGGCAGTAGAGACAAATTCGATGTTTCATCACTGTCATGTATATTATAGTATTTGTTGAGATCTACCGAATTATGAAAATTCCTTAATGTACTAACAATCATTTACATCCATTATCTAATTTCACACAAGAAAGCTTAAACTTTCCTGTGGCTGCCACGGGGCAATTTGGTAAAATTAAGTTTCAGTTGAACTTGCATTGTTTGTTTCGGATACATACATACACGTTCGTCGTGTATGCTTACATTTATAAAATAGACACATACATGTTGTAACGAATCATAATAATTCATAATGATAAATTAATTATTTTATAGTAATGTCATATAACGGAAGACATTACAACAGCTTACATAAT